>CM068297.1:22959364-23144813 GCA_034768395.1 Linum lewisii
TATGCAGCAACAAAAGTGCCGCCCCGACAGGCGGGATGAGGCACAGCTGGCGTGGCAACGTCAGCTCGGCAAGCACCCCCAAATTTCCCCCTCCCGGCTCACCTGCCAGCGTGATCGGGTTGTATTCCTTTTCTGGTCCTTTCTTTTTATTTATTGTTTTCGGTTTTTCGGCCCAAAAACTTTTTTCTGTGGGGATCCGGGCAATTGCCCCGGGTTTTTCCTTTTTAGTTTTATTTTTTTTTGGGTTTTGTAGGCATTTGGGGAGTTCCCTTTGCTTCGCTTGGGTAGTTTCCCCTCCGCCCCGAGGACCCGTGCTCACCCCCTACACCAATCATCCGGTCCAGGGTTCTTTTTACTTCACTTTGAACTCTAGAATTAGCCCTGGGGAGGACACGTCCGTTTTAAAGTGTGGGGTAGGATGCTAGAGAACCTTGCATAAACTTGATTCCCCTTGGGATTATGTTCTATGTATCCCTTTCGTGATTCCATTCCAGTTCTCAAACATTAGAAGGGGCTTAGTTCTTGATTTTTGATGTTAAGTTGTTGTTCAAACCTTTATAAAGGGTGTTAGGGCTTTCTTAACCTAGAAAATTGAGAACCAATTGTAACTTTGATGTAAATTGCCCAGTCGGGGAAAAGAATTTTTTTAAAAAAACACTTGTAGTTTTTAGCCCTTTATTCTTTTAAAAAAGGGCCGAAACCGAAATAGCAAACCAACTGTGAGCTTTTGATCCCTTGCACGTAACTCGCAATTTTAATTCTTTCTGGTGGTTTTTTTGTTTGCTTGAATGAGTTAGAATTTGCATGAGACCTACTCGAGACCACACGATGACACGAGTTCTAGAAGGATAGGGGCACCTAGATTCAGCTACTAAGCCAGATAGCCTACCAAACGATAAATCCACTAGGTTTAGACCCTTGAGCTTGGCCTGTTCTTTCGGTTCGATAATACATTACAGCCATTTCCCATTTCTTTCATTCCCCATTGATCCCCTGTGGTTGTAGTTCTAGATTGACCTACCGGAAGTCGGTTTGTGGTAACCTGCCTATAGCCATTAAACAGGTGGTCTTAGCTAATATGTCCAGACGTGTAAACCCCTCTAGCAACTAAAAGAAAATCGGCACAAAAGAAAAAAAAAGTAAGTAAGAAAAGAAGAAATTTCGAAAAAAAATGAAGAAAAGAAAAATCAGAAAAAGTTCAAAGTTTTAGCTGAATAAAACGTTCTTCTCCCTACAAATGGAAGAACGAAGTCAAAAGAAAAGTTCAAAAGAAAGAAAAGAAGAAAAAATCGTGTAAAGAAAAAGAATAAGTGCTAGGTTGCTTGAGGGTATCATAGGACGAGCGTTCATCACTCCACCCGTGTTTGGTTAGACGGTAGGAAGCCATAGATTAGATTCGAGGGAAGTTAGTCGAAAGCTACACCGCACAAAGCCATCATCATTCATTCCCATCATCCATCTCATTATAAACCCGAGTAGTGTAGATTTCATTACTAGAATACTCGTGTTGTCACAGTGGTGGAGATGTGGTCGAAATGCAAACCTATGACAGAATTCGGTAACATAAAATGATCGAGAGCAGAAACACGTCCTTAAACACAGAGAGTGAGAGTCCCCATTGTACTATATATATATCCTGTGTGAGGAGTCTGGTCGGTCAGGTCAAATTCGTACATAATTGGTTGCTAATTACTTGTCGTGTGCAGTTTATTAGTGAGACCAGGTAGTTTGGTTGATCTGTATGCATGTTAGGTTTCTTGTTCTAGGATCGATCTGTCTAATAATTCATTGTGTTTGATTGAGCTCCAATTTAATCGATCTTATCATTTATGAACATGAGCGTTTCTATTCAGTTTGCTTGAGGACAAGCAAAAGCTTAAGTGTGGGGTATTAGGATGCTAGAGAACCTTGCATGAACTTGATTGCCCTTGATTATGTTTTATGTGTGCCTCGTGATTCCATTCCAGTCTCTCTAGCATTAGAATGGCTCAGTTCTTGATTTTTGATTTAAGTTGTTGTTCAAACCTTCATAATGATGCTTAACTGCTTAACCTAGAACTTGAGAACCAACTTGTATACTTTGATGCTAAATTACCTGGTCGAAACAAAATTTTTAAAATCACACTTGTAGTTTGTAGCCTTGATTGCATGAAAATGACTGAATCCGACTAGCAAACCAACTGTGAGCTTTTGATCCATTGCACGTAACTCACAATTTTAATTCTTTCTGAGTGGTTTTCTGTTTGCTTGAATGAGTTAGAATTTGCATGAGACCTACTCGAGACCACACGATGACACGAGTTCTAGAAGGATAGGGGCACCTAGATTCAGCTACTAAGCCAGATAGCCTACCAACGATAAATCCACTTGGTTTAGACCCTTGAGCTTGGCCTGTTCTTTCGGTTCGATAATACATTACAGCCATTTCCCATTTCTTTCATTCCCCGTTGATCCCCTGTGGTTGTAGTTCTAGATTGACCTACCGGAAGTCGGTTTGTGGTAACCTGCCTATAACCATTAAAAAGGTGGTCTTAGCTAATATTCCAGACTGTAAACCCCTCTAGCAACTAAAAGAAAATCGCACAAAAGAAAAAAAAAGTAAAGTAAGAAAAGAAGAAAATTTCGAAAAAAATGAAGAAAAGAAAAATCAGAAAAAAGTTCAAATTTTAGCTGAATAAAACGTTCTTCTCCCTACAAATGGAAGAACGAAGTCAAAAGAAAAGTTCAAAGAAAGAAAAGAAAAAAATCGTGTAAAGAAAAAGAATAAGTGCTAGGTTGTTTGAGGGTATCATAGACGAGCGTTCATCATTCCACCCGTGTTTGGTTAGACGGTAGGAAGCCATAGATTAGATTCGAGGAAGTTAGTCGAAAGCTACACCGCACAAAGCCATCATCATTCATTCCCATCATCCATCTCATTATAAACCCGAGTAGTGTAGATTTCATTACGGTCCTAGCAGGAAGTCCTTCTTGACTAGATACTCGTTGTCACATGGTGGAGATTGGTCGAAATGCAAACCTATGACAGAATTCGGTAACAGAAAATGATCGAGAGCAGAAACACGTCCTTAAACACAGAGAGTGAGAGTCCCCATTGTACTATATATATATCCTGTGTGAGAGTCTGGTCGGTTAGGTCAAATTCGTGCATAATTGGTTGCTAATTACTTGTCCTGTGCAGTTTATTAGTGAGACCAGGGAGTTTGGTTGATCTGTATGCATGTTAGGTTTCTTGTTCTAGGATCGATCTGTCTAATAATTCATTGTGTTTGATTGAGCTCCAATTTAATCGATCTTATCATTTATGAACATGAGCGTTTCTATTCAGTTTGCTTGAGGACAAGCAAAAGCTTAAGTGTGGGGTATTAGGATGCTAGAGAACCTTGCATGAACTTGATTGCCCTTGATTATGTTTTATGTGTGCCTCGTGATTCCATTCCAGTCTCTCTCTAGCATTAGAATGGCTCAGTTCTTGATTTTTGATGTTAAGTTGTTGTTCAAACCTTCATAATGATGCTTAGACTGCTTAACCTAGAACTTGAGAACCAACTTGTATACTTTGATGCTAAATTACCTGGTCGGAATAAAATTTTTAAAATCACACTTGTAGTTTGTAGCCTTGATTGCATGAAAATGACTGAATCCGACTAGCAAACCAACTGTGAGCTTTTGATCCATTGCACGTAACTCGCAATTTTAATTCTTTCTGAGTGGTTTTCTGTTTGCTTGAATGAGTTAGAATTTGCATGAGACCTACTCGAGACCACACGATGACACGAGTTCTAGAAGGATAGGGGCACCTAGATTCAGCTACTAAGCCAGATAGCCTACCAAACGATAAATCCACTAGGTTAGACCCTTGAGCTTGGCCTGTTCTTTCGGTTCGATAATACATTACAGCCATTTCCCATTTCTTTCATTCCCCGTTGATCCCCTGTGGTTGTAGTTCTAGATTGACCTACCGGAAGTCGGTTTGTGGTAACCTGCCTATAGCCATTAAACAGGTGGTCTTAGCTAATATGTCCAGACGTGTAAACCCCTCTAGCAACTAAAAGAAAATCGGCACAAAAGAAAAAAAAAGTAAAGTAAGAAAAGAAGAAAATTTCGAAAAAAATGAAGAAAAGAAAAATCAGAAAAAGTTCAAAGTTTTAGCTGAATAAAACGTTCTTCTCCCTACAAATGGAAGAACGAAGTCAAAAGAAAAGTTCAAAAGAAAGGAAAGAAAAAAAATCGTGTAAAGAAAAAGAATAAGTGCTAGGTTGCTTGAGGGTATCATAGGACGAGCGTTCATCATTCCACCCGTGTTTGGTTAGACAGTAGGAAGCCATAGATTAGATTCGAGGGAAGTTAGTCGAAAGCTACACCGCACAAAGCCATCATCATTCATTCCCATCATCCATCTCATTATAAACCCGAGTAGTGTAGATTTCATTACGGTCCTAGCAGGGAAGTCCTTCTTGACTAGATACTCGTGTTGTCACAGTGGTGGAGATGTGGTCGAAATGCAAACCTATGACAGAATTCGGTAACAGAAAATGATCGAGAGCAGAAACACGTCCTTAAACACAGAGAGTGAGAGTCCCCATTGTACTATATATATATCCTGTGTGAGGAGTCTGGTCGGTTAGGTCAAATTCGTGCATAATTGGTTGCTAATTACTTGTCCTGTGCAGTTTATTAGTGAGACCAGGTAGTTTGGTTGATCTGTATGCATGTTAGGTTTCTTGTTCTAGGATCGATCTGTCTAATAATTCATTGTGTTTGATTGAGCTCCAATTTAATCGATCATTATCATTTATGAACATGAGCGTTTCTATTCAGTTTGCTTGAGGACAAGCAAAAGCTTAAGTGTGGGGTATTAGGATGCTAGAGAACCTTGCATGAACTTGATTGCCCTTGATTATGTTTTATGTGTGCCTCGTGATTCCATTCCAGTCTCTCTAGCATTAGAATGGCTCAGTTCTTGATTTTTGATGTTAAGTTGTTGTTCAAACCTTCATAATGATGCTTAGACTGCTTAACCTAGAACTTGAGAACCAACTTGTATACTTTGATGCTAAATTACCTGGTCGGAACAAAATTTTTAAAATCACACTTGTAGTTTGTAGCCTTGATTGCATGAAAATGACTGAATCCGACTAGCAAACCAACTGTGAGCTTTTGATCCATTGCACGTAACTCGCAATTTTAATTCTTTCTGAGTGGTTTTCTGTTTGCTTGAATGAGTTAGAATTTGCATGAGACCTACTCGAGACCACACGATGACACGAGTTCTAGAAGGATAGGGGCACCTAGATTCAGCTACTAAGCCAGATAGCCTACCAAACGATAAATCCACTAGGTTTAGACCCTTGAGCTTGGCCTGTTCTTTCGGTTGATAATACATTACAGCCATTTCCCATTTCTTTCATTCCCCGTTGATCCCCTGTGGTTGTAGTTCTAGATTGACCTACCGGAAGTCGGTTTGTGGTAACCTGCCTATAGCCATTAAACAGCTGTAATATGTCCAGACGTGTAAACCCCTCTAGCAACTAAAAGAAAATCGGCACAAAAGAAAAAAAAAAGTAAAGTAAGAAAAGAAGAAAATTTCGAAAAAAATGAAGAAAAGAAAAATCAGAAAAAGTTCAAAGTTTTAGCTGAATAAAACATTCTTTCTCCCTACAAATGGAAGAACGAAGTCAAAAGAAAAGTTCAAAAGAAAGGAAAGAAGAAAAAATCGTGTAAAGAAAAAGAATAAGTGCTAGGTTGCTTGAGGGTATCATGGGACGAGCATTCATCATTCCACCCGTGTTTGGTTAGACGGTAGGAAGCCATAGATTAGATTCGAGGGAAGTTAGTCAAAAGCTACACCGCACAAAGCCATCATCATTCATTCCCATCATCCATCTCATTATAAACCCGAGTAGTGTAGATTTCATTACGGTCCTAGCAGGGAAGTCCTTCTTGACTAGATACTCGTGTTGTCACAGTGGTGGAGATGTGGTCGAAATGCAAACCTATGACAGAATTCGGTAACAGAAAATGATCGAGAGCAGAAACACGTCCTTAAACACAGAGAGTGAGAGTCCCCATTGTACTATATATATATCCTGTGTGAGGAGTCTGGTCGGTTAGGTCAAATTCGTGCATAATTGGTTGCTAATTACTTGTCCTGTGCAGTTTATTAGTGAGACCAGGTAGTTTGGTTGATCTGTATGCATGTTAGGTTTCTTGTTCTAGGATCGATCTGTCTAATAATTCATTGTGTTTGATTGAGCTCCAATTTAATCGATCTTATCATTTATGAACATGAGCGTTTCTATTCAGTTTGCTTGAGGACAAGCAAAAGCTTAAGTGTGGGGTATTAGGATGCTAGAGAACCTTGCATGAACTTGATTGCCCTTGATTATGTTTTATGTGTGCCTCGTGATTCCATTCCAGTCTCTCTAGCATTATAATGGCTCAGTTCTTGATTTTTTGATGTTAAGTTGTTGTTCAAACCTTCATAATGATGCTTAGACTGCTTAACCTAGAACTTGAGAACCAACTTGTATACTTTGATGCTAAATTACCTGGTCGGAACAAAAATTTTTAAAATCACACTTGTAGTTTGTAGCCTTGATTGCATGAAAATGACTGAATCCGACTAGCAAACCAACTGTGAGCTTTTGATCCATTGCACGTAACTCGCAATTTTAATTCTTTCTGAGTGGTTTTCTGTTTGCTTGAATGAGTTAGAATTTGCATGAGACCTACTCGAGACCACACGATGACACGAGTTCTAGAAGGATAGGGGCACCTAGATTCAGCTACTAAGCCAGATAGCCTACCAAACGATAAATCCACTAGGTTTAGACCCTTGAGCTTGGCCTGTTCTTTCGGTTTGATAATACATTACAGCCATTTCCCATTTCTTTCATTCCCCGTTGATCCCCTGTGGTTGTAGTTCTAGATTGACCTACCGGAAGTCGGTTTGTGGTAACCTGCCTATAGCCATTAAACAGGTGGTCTTAGCTAATATGTCCAGACGTGTAAACCCTCTAGCAACTAAAAAAAAATCGGCACAAAAGAAAAAAAAAGTAAAGTAAGAAAAGAAGAAAATTTCGAAAAAAATGAAGAAAAGAAAAATCAGAAAAAGTTCAAAGTTTTAGCTGAATAAAACGTTCTTCTCCCTACAAATGGAAGAACGAAGTCAAAAGAAAAGTTCAAAAGAAAGGAAAGAAGAAAAAATCGTGTAAAGAAAAAGAATAAGTGCTAGGTTGCTTGAGGGTATCATAGGACGAGCGTTCATCACTCCACCCGTGTTTGGTTAGACGGTAGGAAGCCATAGATTAGATTCGAGGGAAGTTAGTCGAAAGCTACACCGCACAAAGCCATCATCATTCATTCCCATCATCCATCTCATTATAAACCCGAGTAGTGTAGATTTCATTACGGTCCTAGCAGGAAGTCCTTCTTGACTAGATACTCGTGTTGTCACAGTGGTGGAGATGTGGTCGAAATGCAAACCTATGACAGAATTCGTAACAGAAAATGATCGAGAGCAGAAACACGTCCTTAAACACAGAGAGTGAGAGTCCCCATTGTACTATATATATATCCTGTGTCAGGAGTCTGATCGGTCAGGTCAAATTCGTGCATAATTGGTTGCTAATTACTTGTCGTGTGCAGTTTATTAGTGAGACCAGGTAGTTTGTTGATCTGTATGCATGTTAGGTTTCTTGTTCTAGGATCGATCTATCTAATAATTCATTGTGTTTGATTGGCTCCAATTTAATCGATCTTATCATTTATGAACATGAGCGTTTCTATTCAGTTTGCTTGAGGACAAGCAAAAGCTTAAGTGTGGGGTATTAGGATGCTAGAGAACCTTGCATGAACTTGATTGCCCTTGATTATGTTTTATGTGTGCCTCGTGATTCCATTCCAGTCTCTCTAGCATTAGAATGGCTCAGTTCTTGATTTTTGATGTTAAGTTGTTGTTCAAACCTTCATAATGATGCTTAGACTGCTTAACCTAGAACTTGAGAACCAACTTGTATACTTTGATGCTAAATTACCTGGTCGGAACAAAAATTTTTAAAATCACACTTGTAGTTTGTAGCCTTGATTGCATGAAAATGACTGAATCCGACTAGCAAACCAACTGTGAGCTTTTGATCCATTGCACGTAACTCGCAATTTTAATTCTTTCTGAGTGGTTTTCTGTTTGCTTGAATGAGTTAGAATTTGCATGAGACCTACTCGAGACCACACGATGACACGAGTTCTAGAAGGATAGGGGCACCTAGATTCAGCTACTAAGCCAGATAGCCTACCAAACGATAAATCCACTAGGTTTAGACCCTTGAGCTTGGCCTGTTCTTTCGGTTTGATAATACATTACAGCCATTTCCCATTTCTTTCATTCCCCGTTGATCCCCTGTGGTTGTAGTTCTAGATTGACCTACCGGAAGTCGGTTTGTGGTAACCTGCCTATAGCCATTAAACAGGTGGTCTTAGCTAATATGTCCAGACGTGTAAACCCCTCTAGCAACTAAAAGAAAATCGGCACAAAAGAAAAAAAAAGTAAAGTAAGAAAAGAAGAAAATTTCGAAAAAAATGAAGAAAAGAAAAATCAGAAAAAGTTCAAAGTTTTAGCTGAATAAAACGTTCTTCTCCCTACAAATGGAAGAACGAAGTCAAAAGAAAAGTTCAAAAGAAAGGAAAGAAGAAAAAATCGTGTAAAGAAAAAGAATAAGTGCTAGGTTGCTTGAGGTATCATAGGACGAGCGTTCATCATTCCACCCGTGTTTGGTTAGACGGTAGGAAGCCATAGATTAGATTCGAGGGAAGTTAGTCGAAAGCTACACCGCACAAAGCCATCATCATTCATTCCCATCATCCATCTCATTATAAACCCGAGTAGTGTAGATTTCATTACGGTCCTAGCAGGGAAGTCCTTCTTGACTAGATACTCGTGTTGTCACAGTGGTGGAGATGTGGTCGAAATGCAAACCTATGACAGAATTCGGTAACAGAAAATGATCGAGAGCAGAAACACGTCCTTAAACACAGAGAGTGAGAGTCCCCATTGTACTAATATATATACCTGTGTGAGGAGTCTGGTCGGTCTAGGTCAAATTCGTGCATAATTGGTTGCTAATTACTTGTCATGTGCAGTTTATTAGTGAGACCAGGTAGTTTTGGTTTGATCTGTATGCATGTTAGGTTTCTTGTTCTAGGATCGATCTGTCTAATAATTCATTGTGTTTGATTGAGCTCCAATTTAATCGATCTTATCATTTATGAACATGAGCGTTTCTATTCAGTTTGCTTGAGGACAAGCAAAAGCTTAAGTGTGGGGTATAGGATGCTAGAGAACCTTGCATGAACTTGATTGCCCTTGATTATGTTTTATGTGTGCCTCGTGATTCCATTCCAGTCTCTCTAGCATTAGAATGGCTCAGTTCTTGATTTTTGATGTTAAGTTGTTGTTCAAACCTTCATAATGATGCTTAGACTGCTTAACCTAGAACTTGAGAACCAACTTGTATACTTTGATGCTAAATTACCTGGTCGGAACAAAATTTTTAAAATCACACTTGTAGTTTGTAGCCTTGATTGCATGAAAATGACTGAATCCGACTAGCAAACCAACTGTGAGCTTTTGATCCATTGCACGTAACTCACAATTTTAATTCTTTCTGAGTGGTTTTCTGTTTGCTTGAATGAGTTAGAATTTGCATGAGACCTACTCGAGACCACACGATGACACGAGTTCTAGAAGGATAGGGCACCTAGATTCAGCTACTAAGCCAGATAGCCTACCAAACGATAAATCCACTAGGTTTAGACCCTTGAGCTTGGCCTGTTCTTTCGGTTCGATAATACATTACAGCCATTTCCCATTTCTTTCATTCCCCATTGATCCCCTGTGGTTGTAGTTCTAGATTGACCTACCGGAAGTCGGTTTGTGGTAACCTGCCTATAGCCATTAAACAGGTGGTCTTAGCTAATATGTCCAGACGTGTAAACCCCTCTAGCAACTAAAAGAAAATCGGCACAAAAGAAAAAAAAAAGTAAAGTAAGAAAAGAAGAAAATTTCGAAAAAAATGAAGAAAAGAAAAATCAGAAAAAGTTCAAAGTTTTAGCTGAATAAAACGTTCTTCTCCCTACAAATGGAAGAACGAAGTCAAAAGAAAAGTTCAAAAGAAAGGAAAGAAGAAAAAATCGTGTAAAGAAAAAGAATAAGTGCTAGGTTGCTTGAGGGTATCATAGGACGAGCGTTCATCATTCCACCCGTGTTTGGTTAGACGGTAGGAAGCCATAGATTAGATTCGAGGGAAGTTAGTCGAAAGCTACACCGCACAAAGCCATCATCATTCATTCCCATCATCCATCTCATTATAAACCCGAGTAGTGTAGATTTCATTACGGTCCTAGCAGGGAAGTCCTTCTTGACTAGATACTCGTGTTGTCACAGTGGTGGAGATGTGGTCGAAATGCAAACCTATGACAGAATTCGGTAACAGAAAATGATCGAGAGCAGAAACACGTCCTTAAACACAGAGAGTGAGAGTCCCCATATTATATATATATATAATATATCCTGTGTGAGGAGTCTGGTCGGTAGGTCAAATTCGTGCATAATTGGTTGCTAATTACTTGTCGTGTGCAGTTTATTAGTGAGACCAGGTAGTTTGGCTGATCTGTATGCATGTTAGGTTTCTTGTTCTAGGATCGATCTGTCTAATAATTCATTGTGTTTGATTGAGCTCCAATTTAATCGATCTTATCATTTATGAACATGAGCGTTTCTATTCAGTTTGCTTGAGGACAAGCAAAAGCTTAAGTGTGGGTATTAGGATGCTAGAGAACCTTGCATGAACTTGATTGCCCTTGATTATGTTTTATGTGTGCCTCGTGATTCCATTCTAGTCTCTCTAGCATTAGAATGGCTCAGTTCTTGATTTTTGATGTTAAGTTGTTGTTCAAACCTTCATAATGATGCTTACACTGCTTAACCTAGAACTTGAGAACCAACTTGTATACTTTGATGCTAAATTACCTGGTCGGAACAAAATTTTTAAAATCACACTTGTAGTTTGTAGCCTTGATTGCATGAAAATGACTGAATCCGACTAGCAAACCAACTGTGAGCTTTTGATCCATTGCACGTAACTCGCAATTTTAATTCTTTCTGAGTGGTTTTCTGTTTGCTTGAATGAGTTAGAATTTGCATGAGACCTACTCGAGACCACACGATGACACGAGTTCTAGAAGGATAGGGGCACCTAGATTCAGCTACTAAGCCAGATAGCCTACCAAACGATAAATCCACTAGGTTTAGACCCTTGAGCTTGGCCTGTTCTTTCGGTTCGATAATACATTACAGCCATTTCCCATTTCTTTCATTCCCCATTGATCCCCTGTGGTTGTAGTTCTAGATTGACCTACCGGAAGTCGGTTTGTGGTAATCTGCCTATAGCCATTAAACAGGTGGTCTTAGCTAATATGTCCAGACGTGTAAACCCCTCTAGCAACTAAAAAAATCGCACAAAAGAAAAAAAAAGTAAAGTAAGAAAAGAAGAAAATTTCGAAAAAAATGAAGAAAAGAAAAATCAGAAAAAGTTCAAAGTTTTAGCTGAATAAAACGTTCTTCTCCCTACAAATGGAAGAACGAAGTCAAAAGAAAAGTTCAAAAGAAAGGAAAGAAGAAAAAATCGTGTAAAGAAAAAGAATAAGTGCTAGGTTGCTTGAGGGTATCATAGGACGAGCGTTCATCATTCCACCCGTGTTTGGTTAGACGGTAGGAAGCCATAGATTAGATTCGAGGGAAGTTAGTCGAAAGCTACACCGCACAAAGCCATCATCATTCATTCCCATCATCCATCTCATTATAAACCCGAGTAGTGTAGATTTCATTACGGTCCTAGCAGGGAAGTCCTTCTTGACTAGATACTCGTGTTGTCACAGTGGTGGAGATGTGGTCGAAATGCAAACCTATGACAGAATTCGGTAACAGAAAATGATCGAGAGCAGAAACACGTCCTTAAACACAGAGAGTGAGAGTCCCCATTGTACTATATATATTATATATATATATATCCTGTGTGAGGAGTCTGGTCGGTCAGGTCAAATTCGTGCATAATTGGTTGCTAATTACTTGTCGTGTGCAGTTTATTAGTGAGACCAGGTAGTTTGGCTGATCTGTATGCATGTTAGGTTTCTTGTTCTAGGATCGATCTGTCTAATAATTCATTGTGTTTGATTGAGCTCTAATTTAATCGATCTTATCATTTATGAACATGAGCGTTTCTATTCAGTTTGCTTGAGGACAAGCAAAAGCTTAAGTGTGGGGTATTAGGATGCTAGAGAACCTTGCATGAACTTGATTGCCCTTGATTATGTTTTATGTGTGCCTCGTGATTCCATTCTAGTCTCTGCTAGCATTAGAATGGCTCAGTTCTTGATTTTTGATGTTAAGTTGTTGTTCAAACCTTCATAATGATGCTTACACTGCTTAACCTAGAACTTGAGAACCAACTTGTATACTTTGATGCTAAATTACCTGGTCGGAACAAAATTTTTAAAATCACACTTGTAGTTTGTAGCCTTGATTGCATGAAAATGACTGAATCCGACTAGCAAACCAACTGTGAGCTTTTGATCCATTGCACGTAACTCGCAATTTTAATTCTTTCTGAGTGGTTTTTTGTTTGCTTGAATGAGTTAGAATTTGCATGAGACCTACTCGAGACCACACGATGACACGAGTTCTAGAAGGATAGGGGCACCTAGATTCAGCTACTAAGCCAGATAGCCTACCAAACGATAAATCCACTAGGTTTAGACCCTTGAGCTTGGCCTGTTCTTTCGGTTCGATAATACATTACAGCCATTTCCCATTTCTTTCATTCCCCGTTGATCCCCTGTGGTTGTAGTTCTAGATTGACCTACCGGAAGTCGGTTTGTGGTAACCTGCCTATAGCCATTAAACAGGTGGTCTTAGCTAATATGTCCAGACGTGTAAACCCCTCTAGCAATTAAAAGAAAATCGGCACAAAAGAAAAAAAAGTAAAGTAAGAAAAGAAGAAAATTTTGAAAAAAATGAAGAAAAGAAAAATCAGAAAAAGTTCAAAGTTTTAGCTGAATAAAACGTTCTTCTCCCTACAAATGGAAGAACGAAGTCAAAAGAAAAGTTCAAAAGAAAGAAAAGAAGAAAAAATCGTGTAAAGAAAAAGAATAAGTGCTAGGTTGCTTGAGGGTATCATAGGACGAGCGTTCATCATTCCACCCGTGTTTGGTTAGACGGTAGGAAGCCATAGATTAGATTCGAGGGAAGTTAGTCGAAAGCTACACCGCACAAAGCCATCATCATTCATTCCCATCATCCATCTCATTATAAACCCGAGTAGTGTAGATTTCATTACGGTCCTAGCAGGAAGTCCTTCTTGACTAGATACTCGTGTTGTCACAGTGGTGGGGATGTGGTCGAAATGCAAACCTATGACAGAATTCGGTAACAGAAAATGATCGAGAGCAGAAACACATCCTTAAACACAGAGAGTGAGAGTCCCCATTGTACTATATATATCCTGTGTGAGGAGTCTGGTCGGTCAGGTCAAATTCGTGCATAATTGGGTTTCTAATTACTTGTCGTGTGCAGTTTATTAGTGAGACCAGGTAGTTTGGCTGATCTGTATGCATGTTAGGTTTCTTGTTCTAGGATCGATCTGTCTAATAATTCATTGTGTTTGATTGAGCTCCAATTTAATCGATCTTATCATTTATGAACATGAGCGTTTCTATTCAGTTTGCTTGAGGACAAGCAAAAGCTTAAGTGTGGGGTATTTAATGACACTCGATTTGACGTGATCATCAGCCTCATTTAAGCGACATTTCTTTGCTTAAGACATTGTTTTTAGGGTAGAATAACGAATATTCAATCGATTGCCCTATCTCGTGCCATTTGTGTTACCTTGGCCCGTTTCGGGTCTATTTGATGGTTTTCTAGTGTTTTTATGTTAGCACAGGTTTTTGCCATCGAATAAGTAACCAAGGACGTGTCTAAGGCGTTGGAACCTCGAGGAATCAAACCAAATCGATCCAAGGAGCCGATCAAGTCAAACCAAAAGTCTGCCCGTTCACACTTATATTTTCGGCGAAAATGACCTATGGTTTTCGGCAAATATGAAAGAACAATTCACTAATGCTCAGCCAAAGAAGTTTTCGGCGAAACCGTCGGGTTTTTGGACCGAAACGAAAATCACAGGAGAATCAGCCGGCGAGACTTCCGTTCACAAGCATATTTTCGGCGAAAATAATTCACTATTTTCGGTGAAAATATTAGAAGAAATCCGGCTGATTAGGGTTAAGTATAAATACTTAACCCGACAGCCCAAAAGAGGAATCATATCATAATTCGTAAAATACAACTTTTCGAGATCAGAATTCAGAGAATCCTCTCAAGTTCTGGAGCGAAGAGTTAGAGTTCGAAGAGCCGGAGAGAGATCGTGACGCCATCCCTTCGACCTCGACGAATCGGAGCTAGGAGTGTTATTTACCGAAGATCGAAGTCTGTCAGAGTCGTCTAAATTAGGTTTTTCAGATTCTTTTTGTTCTTCCTCTGGATGATGAACTCTTTCTTTGTCTTTGTTTCTTTTGTGATAAACATGAGTAGCTAAACTCATTAGAGCTTAGACTAGATGAACCCTAAGTGACCCAGGGCTTTAAAGCGGTCACGGATCGGCGGTGATTAGATTCGAAATTCAATCAGTTTCTCATTCATGTTTGATTTGTTCTTCATTGTTCATGTTTCTTGTCTGGATTGATCACCTAGATTAGATTCTGGTTAAGTTAAGGATAGAAGCGAATGCTCGCCTTACTTTGGAACATCGAATTGAACAATTAACCTTATAATTGGAGCGTGCCTTTCGTAGAACCGGTTAGGGTTAATCCACTGCAAGAGTAACTCATTAATCATTAGTAATTACACCAGTTAATTAAGTCGTTGCGAGAGGAGACCGTACCCGGCGGCTAGTTAATCTTGGTAGTTAGAACGGATAGAGCGAACGTTCGCCGGTCTTAAACCTAAGGGTAAGGAGTTATGGTGGTGTCTTAGTAATTGATTGAACGAGAATCAAAATCCGCTGATCTGTTGATTGCCAATGCTCTGGGGAACGAAGGGGGATTCAAAGTCTAAGTTCGTTTGTCATCTCTGTTTTCAAACCCTAATTTCCAATCTGCTTTAGTTTAATTTTTTAATTTCTCTGCATTTCTTAGAATTAGAAGTCGTGGAACTCACACCACGCACAACTTGTCTGTATTCGAGTATTTTGCCAGTTTTGAAGTAGTCAATCTTAGAAGACCCCTGGAATACGATCTGCTTAGCTCTCGTTAGCTTTGTAGTTATTTGATCAACCACTTCTGCGACGTTCATCAGCTTGTAAAAAGGATTGCATGTTATACACAGGCGATGCTTTACACAAGGAGAAGTGCACAATTTGTGGTGAGCAGAGATATGAGGATTCAAAGACTAGTGGAGCTGGGAATGGGAATAAGAAGAAAAAACCAAAACCCAAGAAAGTATTTAGATACTTTCCTCTAATACCTAGGCTAAAAAGATTGTACATGTGTCAACGATCAGCCGAGAACATGATTTGGCATGCTACTGAGAAGAATATTGATGGGCTGATTCGACATCCAAGAGATGCTCACGCATGGAAGACATTTGATGCTCGTTATCCAGAATTCTCTAATGACCCAAGAAACATTCGACTCTGTCTAGCTACTGATGGCTCTCTGTCTAGCTACTGATGGCTTCAATCCCTTTGGCACAATGAGCACTTCTCATAGCACTTGGCCAATTGTTGTAGTCCCATATAACACCCCGCCTTGGTTGTGTATGAAACAAACAAGTCTTATGCTTTCAAGTATCATTCCTGGTCCGACTCAACCTGGTAACGACTTAGATGTTTATCTTCAACCACTGATTGATGAATTGAAAATGTTGTGGGATGGAGTCGACGCATATGATTCATTTAAGAAGGAGAGGTTCACCTTGAAAGCAGCACTAATGTGGACGATAAGCGATTCACCTTGAAAGAAGCACACTAGTGGCATCCTCCAGCTGCACTGCATCTGCTCCCAAGGCGCGAGATTTCCCAAAAATCAGGTAGAGTTGGTCCCAATAAGGCAAGGGCCTTTTGTTCAGCCCCTTGGCTTTCAGATGATGCTGTAAAACAAACACACAAGTCAGGTTTACGACTCGATGAACCCAAATGTTATATATTTGAAGAAACATGGAAATACCTTCACATATTCAGCAAAGATGGCATCATCGACGAATACACAGTTCCGAGAGTCATCCCACCCGAACCCGTTGACATTTTCAGCTCCAACTGCGCAAGGAACTTGTCCTTGAAGAATCGATGCTTGGACTTGATGTGTGGATCAGCCTTCAGTGTGCAACCTCATACTTGTTGGTGCATAATGCGTTCAATCTCCTTATAGCCATTGGCACGGAAGTTCCTATTCTCGACATTTTTGAGTTCCACCAGATCCACCATTGTCTTTATGAAGACCCTTACTTCCTCATCGGTCCAGACCTTGTAGTCTCTTGGTGGTCTGCTACTACCAGTTTCCTCAGCCATTTTGTGTTTCACAGTTTGGTGTGTTTGGATAAAAAAGCGACAATGCCATAATGCAACTTAATCTCCACTTATATAGCCACTTTCAAAGTGGCGTATTTAGTCAGGTAGTTGGAGGTTGGGTTCATTAATTGATGATCTGATGTTGATCATTTCAAGTTGCAGGCCAAAGATCTTTATCAAGATATGGTAGTGAAAATTTGGTGTTAAATTGGGGCAGGTGGGTTCCAAATGGCTTTACATTATATGATGCCCTTAGAGAGTTTTCCATTAATAAATACTGATCTGACGAGATGGAAAAGAGCATTTAACATAACGCGTGGTTCCAAGTGCTTACTTTTGATAGTTGAACCACCTGCTACTACATTTTACAAAAGAATAAGTGCGACTAGACTATTTTATTAGCTGATGAGTGTGGTTCATTTTGAACTGTAATGCTAACCTACCTAATTGATGATTTGTTCTAATAGGTTATAAGCAAGTTATAATTTCACTAGTATGGGTTTTTATTTGTATTGGATTGTGATGACAATTGCAGATCTTACTTGCTGCACATCTTAGTTGTTGCATATTTACATGGAAGAACAATAACATGGGAACAAACACCATTAGGCCACGAATCAAATCGCTTCAACCATACAAGCAGATCGTTGCCAATAACTATTCTGATGCATAAGCTCAATCGACTCTCGACACCAAATGTTTGTGAATGAGGACATAATAGGTTAACATAAGAGTACAATACATAACAGTGCTGATGTTTTAAATGAACCTTCATAAGAAGAAAAGTTTTGACCTAACGATTTGCTCGGTTTGTCCATATTTGATGTGCTAACTCGGCACGAAAGGCATTCCATTCCTCTATAGGCTCCACGGATCGAACGAATTCAATGTCCTCTGTTGCGTAGCCGCTATCATTGTTTGATGGAGGAACATATGCAAGCTCGAAGATGTCAGCACCACCCTCCTTCTTGATGTAGTTGTGTAGTAGGCAACATGCATTCATAATCATGCCCACCATCCTCGGGCTAAACCACGAACTGTCTCGAAGTATGGCCCATCGCATTTTCAGAATTCTGAAAGCTCGCTCGATAACATTCCTGGCACCCGAATTCTTCATTTTATAGTACTCTTCAGCTGTTCGCGGTCTATTCCTACCCCATTCTTGCAAGTGGTCTCGTTGTCTTTGGAAAGGGGTGAGAAATCCTCTTGCATTTGTGTAGCCGGCATCGCAGAGGTAATACTTACCTGCAAATAGACACAGTTAGGTTGTACTAAGAGCAAACAAAAAAAGGAAATTCAAGTATAACTCACTGGTGGGAAAGCGTAGACCATTTCTCCTCGAGATGGCATCTAGGAGGACTTTACTATCGTGTGCAGATACCTCCCACCCCGCAAGACAGTACATGAATTACATGTTTTGGTTGCATGCAGCCAACACGTTAATGCCAGTATCTCCTTTTCACGTTCGATATCGAGGTTGCGCATCTTTTGTTGTGTACACTTTGATGATGGTCCCATCTAAAGCGCCAATGCACTGTGTTCAATAGTTTACAAGAGAACGAGTCGTAGCAAAGTAATCGGTGCCAACCAGTTGAATATGAAAATGATAAAAACAAGTACACACCCTGAAATGTTTCCATCGCCCATCTTGGGCACTAGGATGACCGGGACGGCGCAAGGACTCATGCCTTCCCTCACATAGCCCTTGTCCATCAATTCCTTAACTTCCTCTGAATCTCCTTCATTTCATCCGGGTTGGTCCGGTAGGCAGCCTTGTTTGGAAGAGAGGCACCCAGCACCAAGTTGATTTGGTGCTCAATGCCTCGGATGGAAGGAAATCCGCTCGGTGTCTCTTCAGGGAACACATCTTGGACTTCCTGCAAAAGAGAGGCAACAACACTAGGAAGTGAAAGGGTGATGTTAGAGTTGAGGCATTCCTTGTAAAGGATCGCCACCAAAGAATTCTTCGTAATCAGGGTTTGTTTGATCTCACTCAGCCTCAGTATTAGGTTTTCTCTCCTCTCATCCTTACTCTTTTGAGCTCTTTGATTTTTTTTTTCTGTTTTTGCACTCAGGGGTTCACTCGTTTCTTCTCTCATCTCTCGTTTCTTGAGCTCACTCTCTTTTTTCTCTCGGCTCACACGGGCTCACTACTTGATCTTGAAAGTTCTCAGTAGGGGTGAGCGGCTTCAACTTGAACTTCTTATCTCCATGGGTGAGCTTATACATGTTGGTTCGCCCATCATGCTTGGAGAACCTATCAAACTACCACGGTCTCCATAAGTAGTACATGTGCAACCTCCATGGGCATGACATCATAGAGTGTGACATCGACATATTTTCTAATGCTAACGGTTAAAGGTAGACTTATGGGTTTTGAGGTGATGCTCAATAAGCCAGATTAAACTTGTTGCACGATAGAGGGTGCAGGTATTTTACATTGTGGGAGTAAGCAGTGGTCCAACCGTGGTTTGGTAGTAGGAAGGAGAAGTTATGTAGCTTCAGTGGTAGTTGAGGTTTGATGCTAGGAACAAGAACAGGTTAAGAGAACAACTTGAGGAGATGGTGAAAGGAAACAGGTTTTGCTAGAGAGCAAAGATCTCGAGGACGAGTAATGCCAATGGTATTTGGATGAGTTTTAAAGGTCGTAGTACGTGGCTTAACCATAAGCTGAACGGAAGTGAACGAGCCTGGTTTACAGGGTTTAATGGGTTATGCCAGGGAGTATAGTTGTTAAGGTTTACTTCGTTAAGGGTTAGAGTAAGTGGGACGAGTATTGGGATGGTTATTAAAGGATCACCGATAGTACCTCGTGAAAAAGATGGGACACTGAAACCTAGCAGCTAGGGGTTTAACTTGAGTAAGAAATCAAGTTAGTAGCAGTGTTTTGGTCATGAGAATTGGAAAGGGGGTTCATAGGTTTAGTAGAAAGTCATGGAGACTAGTAGGTCTAAAACAAGCAAAGGCGTACAAGGTGGACAATGACCCTCTCGGAGTCCAGAAATCATCTACCTATCATCATTTTTCATCTTCCACATCAGAGAATCTGCAGGAGAAGATCAAGATTCATCCGGACACAAAGAAATCGGTGGAGCTTTTCATCTTTTTCACTCTATGTTGTATTTCTCAGATCTTCACTATGTACTACTGTAACTAAACCCCCTAGGGTTTGATGAGTGGAACCTTAGGGGGATTGATGATTGATTACACTCTTATTACTTTGGATTTATTTCAATTTAATTCAAGTTCAGGATTTTTTCAGATCTATGTGTTCTTCATATCCTATTTCCTGCTTCTCTGGCAATGATGAATGGTTAGATGTGTTGTTTGACTGTATAGTGATGCCTTGACTCAGTGTTGAACAAGTAATGTGTTGCGCTTCAATTTGATGCATAGATTTGATCATATTATCTATGACTTTTTAGGTTTAAGGACCCAAGATCATTTTATCGAACACCTTGTGCGCATTCTTCTTTCAATGTAAATGGTGACTAATGCCCGTTTGTTAGTAGTTACTGTTGAATTATATTTGACTTTATCCAATGACCTTAGGATTCGTGTCGATGATATGTTGAAAGATCTCATCTGGCTTGTTAGAACTATTTTAGTCCTAAATTGTGTGATGACACTCGATTTGACGTGATTTTCAGCTTCATTTAAGTGACATTTCCTTGCTTGAAACGTGGTTTTAGGGGTAGAATAGCGAATATTCACTCAACTACTCTATTTCCTACCAATTTGGTTACTTTGGCCCTTTTTGGGTCTATTTGATGGTTTTCTAGTGTTTTTGTAAGAGCACGGGTTTTTGCCGTCAAATACGTAGCCACGGACGTGTTCAAGACCTCAAGGAGTGAACCGGAATCGAACCAGAAATCAAACCGGAGTCAGAACCGAAGATCCAACTGCCCAGCACAATGTTTTCGCCGAAAATACTATAAAGTTTTCGGCGAAAATACCTTCAGAAACCCACAGTTGATCGTGAAGAAGTTTTCGGCGAAAAGTCAAAGTCTTCGCCAAAAACTATTGAAGAAAAGCACACAGGAGGATTCAACTGAAGTTTTTGGTGAAAACTTCTTAAGTTTTTGCCGAAAACTAATTCCTTTTCCATGGCAGAATTGGCAAACCCTAATCCACCCTATTTAAAGAAGCAGCTGCTACAAGGAAGAGAGATCCGATTCATTCCAACAATTATTCACACATCAGACTTTTGAGAGTCAGCCGACTCTAGGGTCGATAGATAGAGTTTAGAGAGTTCGAAGAATCGTGGAGAGATCGTGGCGCCATCCTTCCACCTCGGAGAGCTCGGAGCTGAGAATTGAAGATCGAGGAGATTGAAGCTTCACAGATTCATCAAATTAGGTTTTACAGTTCTTCTCTGTTCTTCCTACCTGAGATGTATTCCTTGATTTTTTTTTATTCTCTTGTATTTAATATGAGTAGCTAAACTCGTAGAGCTTAGATTAGATGAACCCTAAGTGACCCAGGGCTTTAAAGCGGTCACGGATTGGCGGTAATTAGATTCAAAGTTCAATCAGTTTCTCTTTGCATGGTTGTTTTGTTCTTCATTGTTTATGTTTCTCTTCTGGTTGGTCGCCTAGATTAGGTTTGTGCAAGCTAGGGTTAGTCGCCAGACAGCTTCCCTGCTTTGGCGCATAAACTTGTCTTTCTTGATCACCTAGTTTAGATTCTTGTTAAGATAAGGATAGAGCGAACGTTCGCCTTACTTTAGAACATCAATTCAACCAATTAACCTATTCATTGAAGTGTGCCTTTCGTAGGAACCAGTTAGGGTTAATCCGCTTCAAGAGTAACTCATGAATCACTAGTAACTGCACCAGTTTGTTTTGTCGTCGCAAGAAGCGACCGTACTCGGGCGGCTATTAATCTTGGTAGCTAGATCGGATAGAGTGAACGTTCGCCAGTCTTAAACCTAAGGGTCAGGAGATATGGTGGTGTCTTAGAATTGATTGAACGAGAATTGAAAACCGCCGGTCTTGTGATTGCCAATGCTCTGGTGAATCTTAGGGGGATTCGAAATATAGCTCGTCCATCTTCTCGTTAGTCAACCTTTTAATCTTTATGTCTTTTATTTTACTACTTTATTAGATTAGAAGTCGTGGAACTCACACCACGCACAACGTGTTTAAACTTGAGTAATTTGCCAACATATTTGAGTAGACAAGAAGAAGAGACCTCGAGTAGAATACGATCTAGTCTACCTTGGTAGATTAGTTATTTGATACCGCTAAAATTGCAGCTATTATTGTGTATTCATGATTCATGAACCTGAAAGGGGGAACTTGTTTGACCCTTATTTCTCTCACATTTCATCCATCTTGTGTTTTGTCTTTGCGCGCTTATAACGATTAGTTGTCAAACCCCTACTTCCATGCTCTTTGAGCCCATGCTTGAGTTAGTCGTTTATATCTTGAGCCAGTCTTGTCTTGAGATTTTGATTGTGAAGTGTGTGTATTTTGTCTTTTCCATCAATTTGAACACCTCTCTCATAACTGAGTAAGCCGAACTAAAAAGACCCTCGGGAAATACGACTTTGGTGAAAAGCCAGGTATCTTTGGTCACGCTTTCTGCAATGATTAGTTAGCAAAGTTTCTTTAAAGAAGAACGACTAAGTTACGGAACGAGAGATTAGTTTTGAGTTGTGTCAGGGAGACACCAATTTGCTACGGTTAGGGAAAAAAGGGTTCGAAGAACTAGTGTAAGGTAGTTTGGATGGCTCTCCCAATGGTCTTAAGGAAGCTTTAAGTTGAGAAATGGAAGATCGGTCAGTTACATAGGTTGTGAGCAGTTTTGAAGTTTACTTGGGTAAGGTGGTTAATGGCGTGTAACGGAACTATGAGTCAGGATCAAGGCAAGAGTACGGTATGAGGGTTAGCGATCTTATGTGGGGCTTGTGCGAGACTTTAGAACTGGGCTGGTTTTTGGTTCAGTGTGTTTTTGGTTTTCATGGTTGGTTTGTTGGTTCGGCAGGTTTCAACTTTCAGGGTTCGGTTCTTGGTTCAGTAGGTTTTGATTTTCAGGGAGGTATTGGTCGTTGGGTTAGGTTTATCGCTGGTTCAGTACAGTTCGGTCTCAGTTTAAAATTTGTTCGGTTAGAGGGGCAGATGAGCGTTAGTTACAAGGAGTAGCATTCTACCGCTTGAACTAATGTTTTAGCTAGGGCGGTTTGTAAAGTGGAATTAAAAGTCATGTGAGAAAGTCAAGGAGATTAGTATCTTTGAAACGGTGTTACCTCGATTGGGTAAATGCCTATCTCGCATGTAAGATTCTACTACTGGGTAGTGCAGTCACTGGTTTGAGGGGGGGTTTAGGTTGGTTTTGGGACGAAACCTATTTGAAGGGGGGAATAATTGTAATATCCTATTTCGGGTTGACATGAGCGGATTTGGATTTGTTGATGTAACTGCAGTAGTCGTTGTGTTCTATAGAACTGACGAGCATAATAAGCGTTACACAATGTGTAACGGTCGTAGTCCCTCTTTAGACAACAGGCATTATAGTGTATGTAACGGCCGTAGTCAGTCATAGGTAACTGGCGTTATAGTACATGTATCGGTCGTTATGTTAGTCTGTATAAAACAGTTCAGTCGGCTTCAGTTTTCATATTATATTCTAAATTTCTCTCTTAAACCTTTTAACAAATAGACGTGATATGGAGAAAGAAACTCTGAAATCGGCAGCTAGAGCCTAGAGACGTCAGATCGTCATGAAACTTTGAAGGAAGGTTTAGGGGATCATCAAGATTGATTCCCCTCTCTCAATTTTGGGTAAAGTCTTCGTTCTTCAGTTGTTCTGATTCAAGTCTGAAGGGTTCTATCAGTTAAGGTTTCTGTGATTGCAGTTCGTCGTGTGTTTCGCTAATCAGATCCGTTCTTGTGGTTTTGATTCTTGGAATCCCTTTTGGGAGGATTGTAGTGAGGAGTGTGAAAGCTCGGGAAGCTGTCTTGACCGATTTTAGTCTTGTTTCAGCAAGGCATCAGGTGAGGGGTTTAATTCAGTTCTACTATTATCCATACCCTAGGATGTAATTGACTAATGTACACTTGTATGAGCTGCGGGTTGATGATTTTGGGGCTATCCTAAAGATTGTCGGGAATGGGTTTGGGATTGATGCATGACAGGTTTCTAGTCCTGCGATTGGCAGGGATATGGGTACTAGTTATTGAATTTGGGTTAATGGCATTGTCTACTTCTCTTGATTTCTGGCTTGGTTTATTATTTTGTATTATTGTACTAGAATACAGTCTTGGTTTATTGGAACTGTCAGAGACAATAATCTTGTTGTTGTATAGTAGTGAGGATGTTTATTGTGAATTGCATTGTTAAAACCTAACAAGCTAGCTAAGTAGCAGTAGAATAACCTAATTCAATTCTACTATTATCCATACCCTAGGATGTAATTGACTAATGTACACTTGTATGAGCTGCGGGTTGATGATTTTGGGGCTATCCTAAAGATTGTCGGGAATGGGTTTTGGGATTGATGCATGACAGGTTTCTAGTCCTGCGATTGGCAGGGATATGGGTACTAGTTATTGAATTTGGGTTAATGGCATTGTCTACTTCTCTTGATTTCTGGCTTGATTTATTATTTTGTATTACTGTACTAGCTTACAGTTTTGGTTTATTGGAACTGTCAGAGACAATAATCTTGTTGTTGTATAGTAGTGAGGATGTTTATTGTGAACTGCATTGTTAAAACTTAAAAAGCTAGCTAAGTAGCAGTAGAATAACCAAATGGTTGGAACTAGGTGAAAGTATGGGTGACCCACATCTGGATTGCTCAATCCCCTACTTAAGGCAAAAGGTTCTAGTGGTCCTTAGAGACTATACCAGGGATGGTCCTTAGCGGCTGAGAATCGCTGAATCACATAGGAGCTACTTGTACTTCCAACCTGACTTTAATGGTTGTGTTGGTATTGGTTACTGACTCTTGCCTTCGGGTGTTCCAGTTATTGTGTTACATCCCAACCTTTTTCTGACAAGATATTGTCCACTTCGAGCCCAACCCTCATGATTTTTTTGGTGTTGGTGGGATTCGAACCCATGACCTCCTCCTCTCAAGATCAAACCCCCACCACTACACCCCAAAACATGTCATGTCAGTTAAGGTTGAACTATTCCACATAGCCCATGGATCTCCCCCGTGTTTTATCGATGTGATATTTGCCTAGGATGTCACATACACCCCCTCGGGGACTCAACGTCCTCGTTGAGGTTTGCCCCACTATCGTTCAAGAGTAAGGCTATTGACGAACCAAGCCACTCATGTTAGGCTCGGTGTTCGGCTAAAAAAAACTCATTCGGGATTCTGCTCGACTGTTAATGAGCTGGCTCAATTATAAATGAGTTGAGCTCGAGCTCACCCTAGCTCGGCTCGTCTGCCTCGCTAGCCAGCTCGGCTCGTAAGCTCGTTCAATGAAGCTCGTGAGTTGGCTCGTTGGTGCTCGTGGACAGCTCGATTACCCAACTCGGTTCGTAAGCTCGTGATCTAGCCCATTGGGGGCTCGTTAACAGGCTGGTGGATAGCTCAATTACACAGCTCGTGAGATGGCTCATTTAGAAAGCTCGTGGAACTGGCTCTATATCGAGTTCGAGCCTAAAAACATAACTGAGCTCAAGCTCGAAACCTTGCAAATGAGCTCGTTTAGGCTCGTTAATGAGCCAGTTTCAAACCGAGCCGAGCTGGGCAAAGCTCGGCTCGACTCTTCAGCACCCTAATTCAAGAGGGATGGGGAAAGGCTCTAATACCTTGTAACATCCCAACCTTTTTTTGACAAGATATTGTCCGTTTTGGGCCTAGCCCTCACGGATTTTTTTTTGGTTGTTGGTGGGATTCAAGTCCATGACCTCCTCTTCGCAAGATCAAACCCCCACCACTACACATCATGTCAGTTAATGTTGAACTATTCCACATATCCCATGGATCTCCCCCATGCTTTGTCGATGTGGTATTTTCCTGGGATGTCACATACACCCCCCCCCCTCTCATGGACTCAACATCATCGTTGATGTTTTCCCCACCATCGTTCAAGAGGGACAGGGAGAGGCTTTGATACCCTTGTAACATCCCAACCTTTTTCTGGCATTGTCTGCTTTGGGCCCATCCCAACCTGAATTTTTTGGGTGTTGGTGGGATTCGAACCCATGGCCTCCTCCTCTCAAGATCAAACTCCCACCACTACACCCCAAAACACGTCATTTCAGTTAAGGTCGAACTATTTTACATAGCCCATAGATCCCCCCAGGTGCTTTGTCGGTGTAGGATTTACCTAGGATGTCACACATTGGTACTAGGGATTAAGGGATAGAATTATTAGGTTCTAGTACAGGTTATGGGTTCTTACCCCTGGCTTTGAGCTAAGGCAATTGCTTACAAATTCTTACTAGTTCATACATTCTACTATATTAGAGTTCACTTAGTGTTTAGCACTGACTCTCCTTCTGTTATTATTTCTTGTCTTGTTTCTGGATGATTATGTTGTGTTGCCTTTATAATTGTGTTGTCACTACAACATAACCTGGCTACGGAGGCAGATTCATAGAGGCACACAGAATATGTGACATCCTAGAAAAATCTCACATCGACAAAGCATGGGGAAGATCCATGGGCTATGTGGAATAGTTCAACCTTAACTGATATGACACGTTTTCGGGCGTAGTGGTGGGGGGTTTGATCTTGAGAAGAGGAGGTCATGGGTTCGAATTCCACCAACACCCAAAAACAAATCCATGAGGGATGGGCCCAAAACGGACAATATCTTGTCAGAAAAGGTTGGGATGTTACAAGTGGTATCAGAGTCTCTCCCCGTCCCTCTTGAACGATGGTGGGGCAAACCTCAACGAGGACGTTAAGTCCTTGGGAGGTGTATGTGACATCCTAGGCAAATCTCACATTGACAAAGCACGAGGAAGATCCATGGGCTATGTGGAATAGTTCAACCTTAACTAACATGATGCATTTTGGGGCGTAGTGGTGGGGGTTTGATCTTGAGAAGAGGAGGTTATTGGTTCGAATCTCACCAACAAGTAAAAACAAATCAGTGAGGGATGGACCCAAAGCGAACAATATCTTGTCAGGAAAGGTTGGATGTTATAGAATATTTGATTCTAAACATACTTTTAAAGAACAAATACTATATGTGGCTCTATATATGGAAATATATGCCTTTAATGGTATTTTATTTATTTATTTTAATATTAATAAATAATTTATATAGTTTTAGAGACAGAGAATTTATAATTGCCTCTATAAGTCATAACTGCCTCTATAAGTTTTTTGTCTTATGCAAAAAACTCTTTTTGAGGCAGATAATTTAGAACTGTCTCTATAGGTTGTATGATTAAATTTTTTAGAGGCAAATAATTTACAATTGCCTTTATAGGTTGTATGATTAGCTTAGAGGTAGATAATTGATCTATATATATATATGTTGAATGATTAAAGTTTGTACAGGTAGATAACTTGTAAACTTTGTACTATTTTGTATATAACAAACTTTGTACTATTTTTTTCAATTGTATATTATTATAATAAACGCTAACGATTTTTTTTTCTAATAATGAGTAAGAAAAAAAATTCTTTTTTTCAATTTTGATTTCTTTTTTCTTGACATAAGTTCTCTATATCATTGAGTTTTAGAATTCATATTTAAAAACTGCGCAAAAATATCAGTAAGTACTTCTAAGCCAAGTGGTAAGAATTAAGAACTTAGCACTTAGCACATTTCCTTGAACCACCAGCAAAAGATTAGAAAATAATATATGTAAACAGTGGAAGAGTCCAATAAAGAAATATATCCTGGTAGGAGTAAATTCTTTTTACAAGCATATATATGCCTCTAAAAAAATTTACCAGCAACAAAAATAAGTGTTTCTAAAAGGTGGCTAAGATGATAGATAAGTAGTTGTTTAAAGATGGAATTACCAACAATTATATCTGCCACTATTCTTCTATTTAGTGGCAGATAATATGTGCCACCGTATTTGCCTCAAAAGACTTTTAGTCTTAGCAGCGTTAGTGGCACTTAAGCTATTTGCCTCTAAATCTCTATAGAGGCAGTGTGCCTCCTTAGCCCGATTTTGTTGTAGTGTGTCTTTCACGTGTATGAATGTTGCTTGGTTCGAGTCTGTGACACCCGAGTTAGCATTGCATGACTTAAATTAGTGGTTTAACCGGTCTTCTAGGGTGAGGTATTACATAACTCTTCTCCAATGGATCGATTAAAAATGCTCTTCAATGTGGTTAGGCATTTGTTAGAATGCTGAAAGTGTGTTGAAATTCAGGCAAGGCATATTTTATTTTCTTATTTTACAATTTTTTTCTTCTAAAAGAACTATTTTAATTTACCCCAATAATTTAAAAAAGTCATATCATTAAAATACAAACTCTGAATAAAAAAAATTGTGCCAAGATCTTACATTTTCGAGGAAGAATCCGAGAAGGCCACTTGTGATATACTTTTGACAAACTTTTAAAATATATTTTTAAAAATATTTTAAACCTGAAAAATAATAATTATTTAAACACTACAATAATACTTTAAACATTGTAATAACTACTTTAGGCACCGAATCCAAGTCCAACCAATTTAGGTTGGGCCGGTTCCAAACAAGGACAATATTGTCATTTAGAAAAAAATATTAAATCTAATTAGTAATTATTTCTCCCTTTCCCCCCTTATTCAGCAATTCTTTTCTAAACCTTCGAGATTTGAGAACGTGATTGGCATTTGACACGACAACGACGGAGGGAGTCACGATAGCGGCGGAGGGAGAGTCAGTTGGCGATGGCCCGATTCGGTAGCTAGTCTTCCCTGTTTCGACACCGACGCCGATGCCAACCCCTGATTCTCCGACAACGATTCGGTTGGCGGTTGCCGAATGATGGAGAGCGAGCCGAGGAGAGAGATCCACCTTCAAGCGTCACCGATGCCCGGGATTCGGTTCAAAATCGGCAAGATTAAGCAGGGGATGGTGTTCTCCGACAAAGTTGCCAACGGGGAGAGAGAGACATCGCCGATGGAGATGATGTTGACGAAGGTGATAGCTCGGCCTTAGAGATGATGAGCGCTAAGATTAATGTGATTAGAGTAATTAGGAGTTCATCGTCGCCGTCAAGTTTTCTAGTTCGACATCATTCTTGAGCTAAATTGCTTCTAGAATCGGGAAGATGATAATTTATCATTTTAACCCCTCAAGTATTCTAGTTCACAGTTTGGTACTCTGTTTTCATCCAACTAACAAGGAAGGCTGTAAATTTTTATTTATTACAATGACGGCCCAAAAAATAATTAGTTAACTTAGTGATTGATTTGTCACATAGTTAAATTAAGTGATTGATTTGTAGTTTCAATAAACTGCGTGAATTATTTTAATTGTTAAAAGTTACCATTTCAGTCTCTATTTTTTGTGTTGTTGACATTGTTGAAATAACGTTTGAACCATAAATAATGTGTTAACTAGTTCTTAACTAGTATTGATAACTAGTTATCAACTAAATAATCTCATATATTACTTATTCAATCATTATGCTAACTAGTTAACTCGAACAACAAATAATTCGTCAACTACTTCGATAACTAGTTATTAGCTAAAAAACTTGTTAACTAATTATCTAAATCATGATGTTAACTAGTTAAGAAAATAATAACTAGTTGGATAACCTATTAAAAAATTAGTTGACTAATCATGGTAATTTGTTAACTAATTATCAGTATAAAAACATTGTTAACTAGTTCAGATAACTAGTTATGAACTTAAAACCTGATAACTGGGTAATTGACTTAAAGAGTCCTCCATGTTTTGATGCATAACGCGCCGGTCACCCATGTATAAAATCCTTCAAAATGGTCTCATCCTCAATTTCCGTCCAACTTCCATCCAATTTTTCCGTCCATTTTAAAGGATGAAAGTTGGACGGAATTTGAGGACGGGACCATTTTAAAGGATTTTATACATGGGTGATCAGCGCGTTATGCATCAAAACATAGGAGACTCTTTGAGTCAATTACCCCATGATAACTAGTTATCATAAAAAATCGTTGTTAACTAGTTATCATAAACTACATTATTAATTAGTTATTAGCAAAAGTAATTGTTAACTAGTTAACTCATTTGGTAACTAGTTGACTCGATTAGATAACTAGTAATTAATTATCTAAGTCATTATGTTAAGTAAGTTAACTAATTTTTAAAACTAGTTAACTAATTTTGATAACTAGTTATCATCTTAAAAAAATTGTTAACTAGTTATCTAAGTCATGATGTTAACTAGTTAAGAACAACATAACTAGTTGGATAGTCTGTTAACAAAAATTCTAATTAACTAATTATGGTAATTTCTTAACTAGTTAACATCAGAAAATCTGTTAACTAGTTATTAGTAATCTTGATGTTAACTAGTTAACTAGTTAACTAGTAAGAACAACATAACTAGCTAGTTAGGTAACTTGTTAACAAAAAATCTTGTTAAAATTGATCATGAAAAATCGTTAACTAGTTATCAGTGAAATAACATGTGAACTAGTGTGGATAACTAGTTTTTTTTCAACGAGTGGATAACTAGTTATCAATTAAAAAACATGCTAACTAGTTATCAGTTAAAAAAAACTGTTAACTAGCTATCATCAAAATAATTTGTTAGTTGTTACGGTTCAGTTAACAAGTTAACACCAGATACCACCTAGTATTGCTAACTGGTTATTAGATAACTTGCGAATTGATTGTCACCAAATACCATTGTTTTCATAATTGTATCGTACGTTGAATCGGTGAAGGAAACAATATGTTATATGGTAAATTTAGTATGTCAAAAAATGAATGAAACTGAAAATTGAATGGTAAGTTAGGACCAACATTATTTTATTGTATAATCATTTTTCATTATTAAATAAAATATTTTTATTTATTTAATGATTAGAAATTTAGTTTTAATTTTTTTATGTTAATGTATGACTTATTGAAGCTAATAACTCGCATAAACTAATAATTACTGAATAAATATAACAATGAATCACTTAAATTGGTTTGCACAATTGGTCCATGTGTATCTATCCTCCCTTAAGGACAAGGATTCGAGTCCCCCAATTTACAATTTTAAATTTTACATTTGAGAATTGGGTCAAACCTTGGAATTATGGTCCAAACAGAGTTTACTAGACAGCTAATCCAGGTTTTAAAGAATTATGGTCCAAACTGAGTTTATTGAGCCAGCTGATCCAGGTTTAAAAAAAAAAAAAAAATTAAATTGTGTGTGAAATGTCCTAAATACCCTAATAATTTAAACCATTAGATTGGTTAAAATGTCAAAGGGTGATCTAATGGTTGAAAAAAGGTTGGAACACATCCAATCCTCACAAAAGGTTGGACGGGATCCCTTCCCACTACTTTACACACTATAATAACTATTTTAAACATTCCAATAACTACTTCAAACGCTACTACAACAACTCTCACAATAAATACGAAAAACAAAGCGACAAGCCAACAACGAATCCCTAAAAAACACTAGCGACCCTCCAAAAATTATAATATTCGAAAAAAAATTGAATACTATTAAGATTAATACCGTTAAATTCGTATTTGAAAGATGAGTATATGTGAAAACAAACAAAAAATCAGACTTATTACGACCTCTGAATAAGGGATAACGAAGTGAAATTTTTTTTTTAAAGTTTTCGCAATAATATTAATATGAGTCTTATTATATTTGTCATTGAAATGCGATTTTTCTGTATAAGGAACATAAAAATCTGAACTTACATTGATGAAGTTATATTTATTAAAAAAAATTGGGGAAATATATATTTTTCTAACACCCAAACTGCCCAAAAATTTTGACCTTTTAGATGAAAAAGGTGATGATCCAAAAAAAAATTGGTTATTTGTTGAAGCTATCTTTAGCAAAGGAATACATGTCATTTTGTTAGGGCTGAATTTAGTCCTACGTTTTCACATTTTAGCCATAAAAAAGGTAGATCTGCTTCAAGGACTTAAATATGTCGGATATCACTAAATATTTTATAACCAGTCATCATGATCACTCAACTTTTTTTTGTTCATCGAATACCATTAAACTCGAATTATTACTCACGAAATACCATTTTGTCCAAAAAATGGACGGAAATATGACATGGCTATTAACGATGTTATCCTAGTCATCCTCTATTGCTGATGTAGATGCTGACTAGATCAAAAATTCAGTTTTGTAAAAAAAAAGTTGGCCCAATATCGTTTTGGAGCCACGTGGCAACTCCCGATTGGTTGGTGGTGTCGGTTATGGGGAGGACTTCGAGGGCGGTTAGGTCTCCTTAAGGGGCGAAACCCTAACCCTTGTTGGGCCTTGGTGTCTGGCGAGCCCGGCCTGGTTTGAGGACAAGTCTGATTGTTTTGGGTTCAAACGTGAAGGTTTAGACCCATCAATACCATTTGTGGTTAAACTATACAATTTATAAATATATATATGAATGGTGCAATTCACAATGAATAGTAACCCACATAATTGGGGTCATACTAAAGTAAATAAAAATATAATCTAATATGGTTTTCTGTCTCCGTCGGATAGTCGCCTCAAAATAATAATCAATCCCTCTGTTATATTGCGAGGATGATGAAAATGATGATGTCATGACCAATATTTAAAACCCAGTTCGACTGTCAACGAAAGCTATTAAAAAAAAAAAGTAAAGCAAACAAACGGGACTATTTCTATACCACTTTGATTTTTATTATCCAGGCTTAAAAATTATTAGAGAATGGCTTTTTTTTTTTTTTTTTTTTTGACAAGAGAGAATGACTAAACCAACAGAAATGATGATCATGATGGATAAACAGCAAATATCAGCACTTCTAAGTTCAGTTCACACACCTTCACATTTATCATTTATTACGGCTAAAACTTTTATGTTTTGGTATATCGACCCCCTAACTTTAAATTGAGTCAAACAAAGTCATTTAATTTGTAAAATTGGGTCTATCAACCACAATTTAGGGTTGTTTGTGTCGAGTCATTTAATTTGTAATTGAATCTAGGAGTGGGCCCATCCTATAATTTGGTCCGCTCCGAATTCTCTAATGAGAAGTAGAGAATGTGCACATTCTAGTAGGGGTGGGAATTCGGTTAAGTTTAATGGTTAAAACTGATTAATAGTTAACCAATTTGGAGCAAGTCTGTTACCGGTTAAAATGTGGTTAACCTCCTTTGACCGAAATAATAATGCAATAATGAGTTCTAATGCAATTGCTTATTTACATGGTGTATAATTTATGATATTATTCAATTTACAAGGAATTTTAAGGTTAAAAGTAGGTTAAATTGGTCAAAGTAGGTTACCGAATTTTGGTTGGTTTTCGCCAAATTTTTGTCGGTCGTTCATCGGTTAAAGCTTCTTGAATGTCGGTTAATTGATTTTGATTGGTTAATGACAGAATTAACCGATTCCCGCCCCTACATTCTAGGGTTAATTCAAGGTGAGATGGGATTCCAATTCCGGTGACAGCGCACCAATTTTGTTGCATCAGATGCAGCGTGCATCCTGGCCGTCTGTTCCTTTCTTTTTCATCCGACGGCGCCAGTTTCATTTTCATTAATGAGGACAATTTCGTCTTTTCACGGTCTGTCTTTTCACCTGATGTAACCGTTCTGAACCGCCTCTTCTTATCCTTCCCTTTTTTCAAATTCTTAACTCCCCTCTTTTTACATTTATATATAAACCTTTTTTTACTGTTCGTATTTCCATTTTACGATTTCCAACTGTGTTGTTCAACCTTCTTTCTTCTCTGTTCAATCTCCTCATTGTTCATCAAATTCTTCTCTGTTGTTCATCGCTCCGGATTCACTGCCTCTGTTCGTTCGGTTTTGCTTCCTTCTTTTGTATGTAGCTCTTCGATTTCTGATTTCACTTCTCTATATTTCATTCTACTGATTGTTGTCACTGTTTTTCCTTCTTCTTCGTTTTCTCACAGGTTCATACACAAACCCATGGCTTCAACCAGGTATCACATGCATAGTTTTCGATTATGTTTCTGGTCTTCCTTTGTCATTCCTCTTCTTTTTGTTTTATGTTTTGTGGTGTTTTGTGTTAGTAACCCTAGGTTTTTACTGTTCATTCGATTCTAGGTTTGCTCCATTTGTTATTGTCCCATCTTTTCTTACACTCTGTCATTTTGCATTCATAGATTTCGATTAGGTTTTCAGTTTTTCTTACTGTTTTTGGTTTTTGGTCTTTTCTTATAGTCTGTTCATGTGATTCTAGTTTTGATTTACAGATTCTACACCTTCGACTGAGCATTATAGTATGTGGCCTTTCTTGTATATAGTCTGTTTACCCTGATTAGATCCCTTTTTTACCGATTGTAATTGTTGCCAGTTTGTATCCTATTTTTGTGTTGTCTGTTTTTATTTATTTACAGATTGTAATGTGTTAACTACACCTACTGTTTTGTTCATCTGTATGCATTATGTGTACCATTTTGTTGTATACTACCTGTATGAACTATGTATTCAATGCTTTTGTGCCATCTTTATGCCCTGATCCCATGTTAATTTTTACAGGCCTACTCGTCTCCTATCAGATTACCAATCAAGATGTACTCCCACTAAGGTTGTTAGTGCTCTTGCTAGTATTAACCCTGAGAAACATGCGGTTCTTGACAGGCTCGGGTTAAGTCAATTAGGCAAGTTACAGATTAAGAATATAATCCGTAATGGTGTGGTTCTAGTCCTTAATAATTACGACCTTAGTAATCATAGTGTTAGGCTCCCTGGAAACCGCACTTGGCAACTTAGTGCATCTGATTATGCAACTGTTTATGGTTTACCTATGGGACCTGAAGTTGTTGATCTTGATGATGTAAGTGATGATGATGCCATAGCTTATGCCAACTCTGTTGGTTTAGGGGGTCACGTTACTGAGAATTTAGACATTCCATGGTCAGCCTTGGAAGCTGCCATCCGTCATACAGATGATCCAGTATCATGGGGAAAGCTGTTGTTCCTACTTTGCATTGGTTGTATTTTTGTGCCTACAACCGGTAGATCAGTAGATTGTAGGTTTTTGAAATTTTTATCTAGCGAAAACTATGTTGAACTTTTCAAGAGCTACAATTGGTGCCAGTACTTTGTTGATTGCACCACATCTGGCATCTCACGCAAGGACACTACTAATGTATCTTATCTTCTGGCTGACCTACTTTACCTCAATGTAAGTTTATTTCCTTTATTTTTACAATATGTATACAGTATATGCAGTATGTACAGGGGATCTGTCATGTGTGCATAGACTGTTCATTTTGTACTGTCTTTATGTCTGTTTGTCTTTAGATTGTATCTCCCTTTATTGTAGGTGGGATATGTGCATGCGTATCTCAACGGTGACGCTGATGTAGGTGCTGTAAATCTGTACACATGGAAAGAGCTAACTGATCACATTTCTAACATAGATGAAGAATTGGAGGACATTCCTATTGTGAGGAGGAGGCAAGGTAAGAGGAAGAGGAAGAGTGGTGGTGATGGAGAGGCTAGTACAAGTAAGGAGGAATTAGATGTGAAGGGAAAGAAGGTTAAGAAGTTGAAGGTGAAGGTAGAAGATAAGTTGAGGAAGGGGAAGGAAGTTGTTAAAAGAATGAAGGGAGGCATTGTTGATGATTCTTCAACTGATTTCAAGAAATCAGTTAAAAAGCTGAAAGGATGGCATACCCTTGATGTCAATTTGGGATTAATCTCAACAAAAGAGATTGTAAGTGTTCTTACATTCTGTATACACATTTTTTACAATAATATACAATTTGTGTGGAGGGTGGTCTGATATGTTATACAAATTGTGTGCCCCTCTTTTGGTTTTTTTATGTAGGGTGAATCTAAAAAGGCTGAGATTCATAATCTCATTGAGGTTTGTGTTGGTGTTCTTGCTGCTGCTAACCAGAAGTTAAAAGATGTTGATCAGCATATATCAACTCTTCAAAGCTCTTCTAGTAGCAGCAGTACTGAAGAGAGTTCACCTGAAGCATCCAGTACAGATTCAGATAATGATGAATCAGATGGTGGTGGTGCAAAGACTAAGGATGCTGGTGGTAAAGATTCTGATGTTCAAGTAATCAAATCCTCTTCTGACAGTGATTTTGAAGAGGAAATGAATCCAAGTGATAAAAGAAAGAGGACCAAAAAGATTTTTTGTATTTAATTTTTACTAGTTCTACTTTTCATTTATATACTACTTGTATACCATTTTTACGAGTTATACTTGTCTATATATTGATTTTTTGTTTTTGTGTTTTTGTTGTTTATGTTATTAGGTGGTTACATCTAAGAGGGATGTCTCTAAGGGTAAAGGTGTTGCCAATACTCGGGTAATACTGTGCTTTCCCCCAATCTATATGATTTCTTGTTTACAGTTTGTACTCGATGATTTGTATGGACTGTATATTTTTTAGGTTATACTTATTCTTGTTGTTTTCTGGGTTATGTCACCAAAAAAGGCATTTAAAAAACCATCCAAGGATACAAGGGTTTCTAATGTTAAAAAACCCCTTCCTGCTCGTACTGTGGTAATACTCCAATCCCCCCCCACACATACACACACTTTGTTTTGGTGTATGTATGTTTTTGTGTGTTTACAGTGTGTACTGTAACAGGCACCCTCATCTAAGAAGAAAGCTGATGGCAAGATCACTGAGGAAGATGATGAGGATGCTGAGGATGAGGGGGAAGATGATGGAAAAGCTGGAGATGATAATGATGATAAAAGTGGTGACGATGATCATTCTGACAAGGATGATGGTAAAGATGTTGACAATACTCAGGTAATATTCTAATCCTCTGTGTGTGGTATAAATTTGTACAAACTGTACTATTCCATATTCCCAAGCTATATAATTCCTTGTTTACAGGTTGTACTCGAAGATTTTTTTGTTTGATTACATTGTGTATTGTAACAGGCACCCTCATCTAAGAAGAAAGATGATGGCAAGATCACTGAGGAAGATGATGGAAAAGCTGTTGAGGATGAGGGGAAAGATGATGGAAAAGTTGTGAGGATGAGGGGAAAGATGATGGAAAAGCTGGAGATGATAATGATTCTGACGAGGATGATGATGATCATTCTGACGAGGATGATGATAATGATGGGGGAGCCACTGCTACAGGTGATGCTGTTGATCCAGAAGGGGAGTCGAATGCTGATGCAAATGTTAACACCCCCCCCCCCCCCCGTAACAGTGATTCTGTTGTTGATGAGAGGAGACCAGCTACAACACCATCTAAAACCCCAAATATGTTGATTGACATTGGTTCACTTCTTTGTTTACCTTCTGTTGTCAATTCTGTTATTGAAGAAACTGTGAAGCAAATTGCTACAGAACATCCACCTTCCCCAATGGTGAATGCTGCTGCTGGTGGAGTGCAAGACTCTTCTATTGAGAAGGTATTTTTTTAATTATACAGATAGTACTCTATATATGTCTGTCTGTTATTTTTTGTTTTTGTGTACAGTGTGTATTGTTTTTTAACAGGGATTGTTTCATATTATAGGTTATAGTTCGCAGCACTGGATGTCCAGGTAAACTTATAGAAGCAGCTGATGCATTAGTAGGGTTGAATGATCCTGGTCAGAGCAGCACCATCTTGGATGATCCAAAGCTGGTTCGACCAATTCCTGTTACCCCTCTGACTGCTCTCTATTCCAACGCATTTGTTCCACATACTTACTCTACAGATGGAAGAAAGAATTCAATGCCAGTGACATCTTCATTCTCATTTTCTGATTTCCGTGCAAAAATTTACCAGTATGCAACTTCTAAGGATTTGGCAGGGTTAGTTTTCCCATACAGTTTGTACTCAATGTTTGTATAGCTTGTACTACACTTTATGCCTAATTTTTTGTTTGTTTTCAAACAGTGATGAAATTTTAGTAAGCTTAAAGGATCAAAATTTTTAGTTCGAAGAAATGATATGATGACCTTGCTGCCAAATCAAGACATTTCTATACAGACTGTTGATGCCTATTCAGATTTGCTGAATAGGTGATCTGTTCTTGATGGCAAGGCGAGTAGGTGGATATTCCCGGAAGAATTTTCGGTGAGCTACTCTCAAGTTTGTTTTCAAAATTGTAATTAGTACTGTATTTTGAGGTTTTATTAATTGTTCACTTTTTCATTGTCTAATAGGAACTCATATTCTCTCAAATTGAAGACAGCCAAACTTCTCCGTATGATGCTGCCAAAGAATTCAAGAAATTTTTGTATAATGAATGGTCAAGGAAAGTGGACTTCAGCGATGTCAAACTTGTAAGTGATTTTCATATGTACATATGATACATTTTCAATATTACATGTGTGCATACTGTATGGGTAGTGTTACTAGGTTGTTGTACATACTGTAAACCTTGAAAATATTAATATGCTTATATTAAGTCTGTGTAATCAGTACATGTCATATGTACATATTGTATGGGTAGTGTTTACAGTGTGTATGGTTATTGGTCTGTGCAAATAATTAAGGTTTTTTGTTTCTTTTCTTCTTCATGTGCAGTGGTTTTTTCCTCTGTGCTCAAAGAATCATTATGTATTGTTCGCCATTTACCATATTCAGAAGAGATATGTCTTTTTTGACACCAAGGACCCTAAGAGCTTCCAGCGCTTGTACTCCCATTGGTGTGACAAAGTCTCGTTCTTTTTCACCAGTTATATTGATGTCGTAGCTCAGGAGAAAAAAGTTGCAGCACGCAGTTATGTTAATTACAAATTCAAGGAAATCAAGAAGATTCAACAACGAAAGGATGATAATAGTTCTTCTGGTATTTTCATGCTCAACATCTGTCAGTACTGGGAAGGGTTGTATCAGCCATCCGTAAGTTCAACTTGGAAAATTGAGAAGCACATTAACGAGCGTAGGGAGAGCATTCTTCTTGATATGATTTTGGATCCAAGTAATTATCTGATGCAAAAAGTGGTTGAGAAGGCAGGAGCGACTCCGATTCAGGCAGAAGCGAACAAAAAACAAGGCTAATCTTCCTTCTTAGTCAAGTACTGTGGGTTTTATGGTACTTGTTTGGATAATATTGTAGTTTTTAATCTTCCTTCTTAAGACAGTAGATGTTTGGATAATATTGTGGGTTTTATGTTTTTAATATGACTGTTTAGACTATATGGACAAACAATGATATATGTTGATGACTTTTTGTATCTGGATGTGTTACAATATGGCAGGGATGGTGTGGGGTTTTGTACAGACTGTGTGAAATCTTATTTATAGTATGTAAATTCATGGTTACAGTCTGTACATGGTGGCTGTAAACAAAATACAAGCAATGTCATCAAGTTATAGTCTGTAAAGAAGGAATTTATTATAGTATCTAGAACAAAGTTTTTCATCAATCAGAAACAAAATCATTCAAAAACAGTTGTATGTTTACTATGTTCCCCCCCTCCCTCCATGTCTTAACTATATTAATCCAAGTTTAAGCTCCAACTTTTTGTTCTCCTTAGTTTTCCTCATCTTTTCTGCTCTCTCCTTTTGCTGTGAATGTTCATATGGCCTTTTCCATCTCTTGTTTGAGTTCCATCCTTTTTGTTTTTCCTTTTGCTTTAATCCTTTCAGATTTGTCGTATTAGGTGCTTCCACTGTTCCTGAAAACATAAAAATTCAGTTAAATTCTCCATCATTATTTGTTATTATTCATAACACAGCAATCTGAACAAATTTCATTTTACCTTCTGTACTTCACTTGTACAGATTGTAAATAACAATCATGTCAGTCTGTACAGATTGTAAATAAAAAGAGAATTTTGTTTTTGCAGTGGGTTTTTTGTACCTAAAAAGAAAATTTTTCATGTAAAATCAGTACCATAAAGTATTTACCTGATTCTGAAGTTGGAATTTTTGTTGTTTGTGTCTGTTTCTCATATTCCACGATTAAATTTTCCACCATGGCTTTTGCATTGGAAAGAAATTTTTCATCCCCAACTGCAGTTGTCAGTAGCTTCATTGTCATTGCTGATAATTCTTTGATGCCTGCAGCATGTGGAGTTGATGTAGTGGTCAAATCTGGGTTTGGGAAAGGGAATTTAAACCCGCATTTTGCTTTCCTTGTCCACCTTTTGACCATATAGTGTTCTGGAATCTGTCTAAACTTGATGTCTTTTGTGTCATTGAAGACAATGTCAAATGCTCATATCATGTGTCTACACATCCATCCACAATACTCGAATGTTTGACAAGAACACAATACTTTTGTATCCTTATGGTAAACAGTGATCTGTCTCTCATCCAGTCTAGATCCATTGTTCTCAAGCTTGAATATTGTATACTCTTCACATTCTGTGGATGTACAGACTGTACACCTGAAGTACTGTCTGTATAAGCTCCAGTACAATGTGTACTGATTTCTGTTTCAAGCTCCTCCATCACATACCCAAATGACTGCCCAAACTCCTCTGTAAAGAAGTTGAATGTATCAGGTGTATATTCATCTTCAGCCTGTTTTGCTAGTGTGCTATAACGAAAACGATTGTCCACCACATGCTTTTCCATTGCATATTCCTTCTCTCTATCAAGCTCCCTCTTGTTCTCTATCATTCTGTTAAACTGGGTGAAGAAACTTGTGAGACTCATTGTTGGTTTGATATAATGCCTGAGATTGCTGTTGCAAACTTCACTAAGTTGTGAGCTCTTCATTCCCAAACAAAACTATTTTCGTAACCATACACAACACCATAGTTTTCTGATGTTGTATAATTTCTCCAACCATTTGTGTCCTCCAGGCCCTCTATTTGCAAAGCATGTAGTAATTATTTCTTTCCAACCTTCCTCAAACTCTTCCTCAGTTTCTATGTTGTACATTACGTATCGTAACATAGATTTGAACTTTGGAGTACACAATGTACCAAGATTGGGGCGTGCATTCTGCAGTATATGAAAGGTGCAAAGACCATGAAAAGTATCTGGGAACACTGATGTAATACCTGCTTTTATTGCAGCACATTGATCCGTGAAAATGATTGCTGGTTCATTGTCATTCATACACTTTTTGAATGTACTGAACAGCCATTCAAATGTTGCTGATGTTTCATCATATAGCAGTGCTGCTCCAAAAATAACAAGATGATGGTGTTGATTCTTTCCAACGAATATAGCTGCAAGTTATATAGTGCAAAAATTAGTGCTTTGATGTTTTATGTACAATCTAGACAGTCTTTACTGTTCATGTTACAGACTGTATCAACTATTTGTACAAGACATTCGCAGAAACTATGAACATTGAATATTAGGGTTTCGAGTTTATCAGGGTATAGGGTTTATCATGGTTTATCAGGATATAGGGTTTTAGGGTATAGGGTATAGGGTTTTAGGGTATAGGGTTTTGGGTTTATCAGGGTATAGGTTTTTGGGTTTATCAAGGTATAGGGTTTTGGGTATATGGTATAGGGTTTTAGGGTATATGGTATAGGGTTTTAGGGTATAGGGTTTTAGGGTATAGGTTTTTGGGTTTATGCAGACTATACATAAACTGTATTTTGTATGAAAAGTTATACAGACTGTACAGTCTGTACGGTTCATGGTACAGACTGTATCTACTTTTGAACATGATAAGATTATTACTGGGGTGTAGGGGTTATCTGGGTTTAGGGTTTATCAGGGTATAGGGTTTTAGGGTTTATCAGGGTATAGGGTTTTAGGGTATAGGGTATAGGCTTTTAGGGTATAGGGTTTTAGGGTATAGGTTTTTGGGTTTATGCAGACTATACATAAACTGTATTTTGTATGAAAAGTTATACAGACTGTACAGTCTGTACGGTTCATGGTACAGACTGTATCTACTTTTGAACATGACAAGATATATTACTGGAGTTTAGGGGTTATCTGGGTTTAGGTTTTATCAGGGTATAGGGTTTTAGGGTATAGGGTATAGGGTTTTAGGGTATAGGTTTTTGGGTTTATGCAGACTATACATAAACTGTATTTTGTATGAAAAGTTATACAGACTGTACAGTCTGTACGGTTCATGGTACAGACTGTATCTACTTTTGAACATGACAAGATATATTACTGGGGTTTAGGGGTTATCTGGGTTTAGGGTTTATCAGGGTATAGGGTTTTAGGGTTTATCAGGGTATAGGGTTTTAGGGTATAGGGTATAGGGTTTTGGGTTTTGGTTTTAGGGTATAGGTTTTTGGGTTTATGCAGACTATACATAAACTGTATTTTGTATGAAAAGTTATACAGACTGTACAGTCTGTACGGTTCATGGTACAGACTGTATCTACTTTTGTACAATATGTACAGGTACAAAATATGCACATAATAACATATGAATAAAATTAAGAAAATTGAATTATCTAGTGGACGACATGTTCGATTGGTTCTGTATGTTGTGTCAAAGCTGATGAGTCGCCAAAGTATTGGTAATCCATGCGCATTTGACCATCAGACCAAAATATACTTGCAATTTGATCTTCACAATCAACTTGCATTTCATAGAAGTAGCCAGGTTTGCTGTTTGACTCACTAGAGAAGTGATTCAGCAATACAGAAACATCACCGTTTTCAATTGCACGTGTCCTTCTAGTTCGTATGTGATTCTTCAAATTGGTATGTGTGAACCCCAAGTTTTCAGCCCCTCCTACAGCTTTTTTCATTGTGTCATAACTTGCTCTAGCTGGTATTCCACAATCTTCGTTCAAATCTGCCATAAGCTTGTATACAACAGGGATGTGTCGGTCAATCAGATACTTGTGTTTGTCTTGTGTGCATGAGTGATTGTGATCATTATTGAACTCAAATATTGCAAACCAGTTGTTAGCACCTGTACAAATTGTAAGTAAAAACCGTGTCAGTTTGTAAAGATTGTAAATAAAAACAGAATTTCATGTACAATCAGTACAATAAAGTTTTTACCTCTTGTTGGCCTCAACTTTATGTTTGCCTTGCAACCAATTCTTGTTTCAGGGTTTTTTCTAACAACTTTCTTGGTGTTAGCTTTACCTTTGTTTTTTGGATCTAATTCACTATCTTTCCTGTACCCCTCCTTGTTGCAAGTGAAGTACAAGTATCGATATTCATTACCACCTTCTTTTCCACTTTTTTGTGAAAGCCTGTTTTTCACTTTGAACCCATTGAGGCGTGCATATCTCTTGTAAAAACCTTGAGCATCAATTTTTGTCGGGAATCGCAAATCCTCCCATGTTGAGGAATCTTTTGGATTTATTTTATCTGCACCATATCATATACCAACAGATTGTAGTATACAAGGTTTGACAGAATAAATACACACTGTAAATGTTTGTATACAAGCTGTACAGACTACATACAAAAAGAATATAAGTTGTACAGAGTTTGTAAAAAGTATGTACCAATTTGAACACATTTTGTTTATACTACCTAATAACTTTTACATATCCTACTTTACACATAGTACCAGCTAACTTGTACTAAATTATTTTTATAGTTTGTACTAACTTGGTTTATAATATGTATATTATTTTTTTACAACATGCCTGTTCAGACTATATCGTATAACATTGAGTCTGTAGAGGAGTGTATTGAATTGAATACAAGTTGTACAGATATTAGTTTACACATAGTACTAGCCTTGAGACAAATTGTAAGAGCATGCAAGCAAATAGACTTTGTACGTACATATTACTAAGTGTTGCAGAATTGAAAACTAATCAGATTAAAAACTTACCTAATGCAATTTCAGTTTTGCTTATTGATGATGATGATCCAGATCCATATTCAGAAATAGGTTCTTCAGCAGCATTGATATTCATAATCTAACAATCCAAATTTAAAAACTCAGAATCCAATCATTCAAAAAGATATGAATGAAACAGTTAGGTTCAGTATGTATCTAAAGTACAAACTGTAGTGAATTCGTTTACTTAATCTAAACCTAGAATTGAATCTAAAAAAATAAGAGAAAGTAGAATGCAACTCGGAAAACAGAGGAAGCAGAAGCAGAGCAGAGTACTGAATCTTACGTTTTCTGTTGAATCAGCTGTCGTATCATTGGTGTTTGAGGTCGGAATCGTTTCTTGTTGATGAAAATCAGCTGCGGATTCATTGCAATCGATCATCGTCGGCGTTGTTGTTGAGATCGCCGATTCTGAAATCGTCGCCACTGTTTTCGGGAGAGGAATCAGGGAAGAAGGCATTTAAAATTTGTAAAAAGGGAAGCCGACGAGATTTACGCGGCATAAATTTCCTTTTTTAAAATCTGTACATGATGTTAAATGACGTTTCTACCCCCGCATTTTGTTGGACCATCAGATCAAGAGATTGAAATCCTGCGGTCAGGATGCATTGCATCGGATGCAGCGGTTGAACCGCTGTCACTAGAATTGGAGTCGTGATATGGGAAAAATGCTCTTGTTATTAGGGAAGTAGTGATTATTAAAGTTAGGGCATTTTGGTCTTTAGCATATTCTTTTATTTTGTTTCTTATTTATTTTTATTTTTCTTAGTCCAAGAATATCCCACATTCACTCATCCAAAATATCTATTTTCAAAATAGAAAAAAATTCTGAAATCTTAGCCATTTCAATTCTCTAGCTATTTTAATTCCTCCTTAACCAACTTAACAAAAAAAATCTCTTAAACAATTTTTGGGCCCTTAGATGAAAAATGTAACTATGATCTTTTTAAAATGGATAAAAAAATGACTTGTATTTAACACCTAGTATTGTCATAATCTCATGACAACTAATTATTCAAACCAATAAAAAGATTTGTAATCAGTATCTAACCCTTCCAAGGTTGGAATGTTCCAATCTCCATCTCAATCATTGTATCACATTTTGACAGTTTGATTAATCAAATAATCTAGATTGTTAAGATCATTTAAGTCATTTAACACACAATTAAATTTTTTATTTTATTTTAAAAACTTAAATTTTTTCGGCGACCAACCGCTAACGACTTTTCCGGCTAGAATCCGTTGAATATTCCAGCGACCGACCAATATTTGATGACTTTTACGGGAGGACTAGTTAACTAAGTAACTATTGTCAGTGTAGTTAAAATCGCGATTTTAATCGTAAAATCGTACGATTTTACGATCTTACCTATGAGAAACGATCCTGATTTCACTACAAAATCGTGGGCCTTCAAAATTGGGTGAAATCGAGCGAAAAATCGTTAAAATTGTAAAATCAACGATTTCTACGATTTTAGACGATTTTTGTAATTTTCCTAATTGGACCGAAATCTTAATGGGTTGGCTCGGTTTTGTTGGTTCGACCTGAGACTCTAACCCGTTTTCCCCAATTTTCCCTTTCCCCGACTCGCTGAACCCTAATTCCTCTTTCTCAGATAGAAATCTCAACGGCGCTCCCTAATTCCTCTCGCCGGCGGTGCTTCTCCTCAGCTGCAACTCTGCAAGTCATCGGCATCGCTTTGAGTTGGCGACTCTATTCGTCGCTTCCTCGTCTTCCGATTACTCTCCTCGGCTGCAACTCTGCAAGTCACCGACGTCCGATTATTCGTCGCTTCCTCTTGTCCCTTCTCCAGCTTATCGTCGTCCCTGTTTTGCCGTCTTCTTCTCCAGCTTCATCGCGTCCCTACGCCGTCGTCCCTTCACCGTCGGCCTCCCTCACCATCGAGCATCTTCAAGTCAGTAAGGTCAGCAACAACAACTCACCATCCCCTGCTGCAAGTCAACGGAACCCCTTATCCTCTACTTCAAAACTTCAAGTCGACGAATTCCTTCTCCCCTGCTTCAAGTCAGTAAGTCATCCTCTTTCCCAGAAATTCCTTCTCCCCTAATTAACTCAAGTCTCATTCATACCTTCTTCTATCCCAGAAATTGAAGTAAGAAGGCGGAGGCTAATCAGAAGCTCTGAACTTCAACTAACCAAACTACAACAGTTTCAGTTCTTCTACGCTTCAAGTAAGTATTATGTACTCTGCAATTCTCATCCCTCTGTCCCATTTAATAGAGTTCTAAAGTTCTCACCAAAATAGCAGTTTCATGTCCCATTTGTGCAATCCTCTATCCCTCTGCCCTCATCAATCGTATGGTTGCAGGACATGTCTTCGGGTGGACGTGCTAATGCATCTGCTTCTGCATCGAAGTCGAAACAGCTGAAGAGAAAGAAAAATGCTGCTAGAAGTAGAAAAGATCCAGGTTGGGAATATGCAACGGATATTGACGGTGATTCAAAGAAAACCAAGTGCAAGTTCTGTTCTAAGGTATTATCTGGAGGCATTTTCGGTTCAAACATCATCTCGCAAGTTCTGTTCTAAGTGTTCCAGATGATGTTCGAAAACAAATGTTAGACATCTTGGATTTGAATTTAGAGGCTAAGGAGGCAAGGAAAAATTTGTTGCATAGAGGCATTAATATTACTGCTGCAGCTTCTGCAACTGGATCTCAAGAGACTATCTACTCAACTCTTGGTGCAAGTGGTTCAAATAGTTTGCCTCCTACTCGTACTCAAACAACTATGAGTACGTTACTAAAGAAAGATCTTAGAAGGGATGCAGCGAAGAGTATAGCTAGATGGTTTTACTTGACTGGTACAACGTTTAATGCTGCAAGAGAGCCTGAGTACTATACTATGTTCGAGCTTGCTGCGAGACATGGTCCTGGTTTTAAACCACCTTCGTATCATGAGATTAGGGAGACACTTTTGAAAGAAGAGTTGGAAGAAGTGGAATCAAAACTCAGCATATTCAGAAATGAATGGACAAAAGTTGGATGCAGCATAATGTCAGATGGTTGGACAGACAGGAAACGAAGATCGATTTGCAATTTCTTGGTTAATAGTCCAAAAGGGATTGTATTCATTGAGTCTCTTGATACATCCCACTATTCCAAGAATACACAGAAGGTGTTCGAGATGCTAGATGATGTTGTAGAGAAAGTTGGAGAAGAAAATGTTATTCAAGTCATCACAGATAACGCATCTGCTTATAAAGCTGCTGGAGCAAAATTGATGGAGAAAAGGCAACACCTCTTTTGGACTCCTTGTGCGGCTCATTGCTTGGATTTAATGTTGGAAGATTTAGAGAAGAAATTGCCCATTCATAAGACAACCATTGCTAAGGGAAGAAAGATAACCAACTACATTTATGGAAGGGCAATGCTTATTTCTATGCTTAAAGACTTCACTAAGGGAGGAGAGTTAATTAGGCCTGCTCTTACAAGATTTGCAACTGCCTATTTAACTCTAGGTTGCCTGAGCGAACACAAGGGTGATTTGATGAGTATGTTCTCCTCGGAAACATGGAGGAAAAGCACATTTTCTAGCACTCGAGAAGGGAAAAGGATTCAAGGAATCGCACTAGATAGCAGATTTTGGACTAGTGTGCTGACATGCCTTCGTGCTGCTATGCCTCTTATGAAAGTTCTTCGCTTAGTTGATTCAGATGAGTTTCCATCGATGCCTTTTTTGTACTTGGAGTTGAACCAAGCCATGGAGAAGATCAAAAGTAACTTTAGCAACATTGAGAAGAGGTAACCATTTCTTAGTTCCTTACCTTTAGTTGTTTAACTTGTTAGACATGAAACTTGTATTGAACATCATTGAGTGTTGTTTAACTTGTTAGACATGATAACTTGCTAGACATAATATATTGAATGTTGTTAACTTGTTATCTCAGTTAAAATAGTTGCATAATTGCAGATATAAGCCTGTATTGAACATCATTGAGAAGAGGTGGAATGATCAAATGAGCCGTCCTTTGCACTATGCTGCTTATTGGCTAAATCCAAAGGTCCATTTCGGTGCAAATTTTGACCCTAATGAAAGGAAGCTGAAAGTGGGTTTATATGATTGTGTGGAAAGATTATCCAAGGATAGAGATGAGAGTCTTACATTAATGCAGCAGTTGGACACATTTCATCATGCAAGAGGTATGTTCTCTTCATATGGGTCTGTGCAATTGTTGGATAGAAAGCATCCAGCTGATTGGTGGTCCTCCTTTGGTGATGACGTTCCCGAGCTTCAAAAATTTGTTGTTCGAATCCTGAGTTTGACTTGTAGTGCATCTGGATGTGAACGAAATTGGAGTGTGTTTGAGAGGGTAAGATTCTACTTTCTAAAGAATACATATTATACTTCTCCATACTTTTAAATTTCTTATGTTTATCATATATATGTGGTATTTCAGGTGCACTCTAAGAAGAGAAACCGCTTGTTGCAAAAGAAGATGAATGACATTGTGTATGTGATGTACAACTCAAAGTTGTTGCGAAGACAAGCAAAAGATATTGAACGCGTATTTGATGAAATTGATTCCGATGATGAGTGGCTTGCCGGAGAAGATGGAGAAGTTGAGAATGAGAATGAGAATGAGAATGTCGAGGACTTGATGGGAATAGATAATGAAGCAACTTTTGAGAATGAATCTACTCATGAACAATCTTTTCCGGATGAGGAAGAGGAACAAGTAAGTTATTTCTTTGTATGATTATTTAGAATCTTGTTAGTGATATTGTTATTCATGTGTGGTTATATTATTAAATAGAGGTTTGAAGAAGAATTTGTCGCGGATGAGGACGAAGGTGGAGATAGAGGCAACAACGAAGAAGAGATTGGAGATGATAATGCGTATGATGAAGATGAGGGAGATAAGGAAGATGAGGAAGATGAGGAATTAGATTTTAATGTTGATCCTAAAGATTTGATGTAGTTTGTTGTACTTGTTGTTTTCAAAAGGATTGAGGATTGTAATGAAGTAATAGACTAATAGTGAGTGGTGATCGTGTACTATAAACATGAATGAGGACTTTGTAGTGTAGTGTGGTGATATGGTGTGTTTTGTGCGGTGTGAACGTGTGGTATGGACGTATGGTGTGTGCTTATGAAATATGGAATGTAATGAAGTAGTGAACTATTATGTTTATTAAGATACTTATTTACTTATGCACTTATGCTTATGAAATTCATGTTGGTTGTTTGAGTATTAATTGTTTTAAGAGTGTATAATTTCTAAGTTTATTAACATTTTATGTTTATTTATGAATATTTATATATTTTTTTAGTTGGGACATAAAATCTTACGATTTTACGATTCGATTTTACGATTCCGATTTCACCCAAGTTTTCGATTTTACGTGGAATCGCGATTTTAACTACATTGACTGTTGTTATACATATAAAAAGTAGTTAACTTTTTTTTTTATGAATATAAAAAAGTAGTTAACTTCATCAAAAAAAAAAGTAGTTAACTATTTTTTGCTGATAACTAGTTAACAGGTTTTTGCTGATAAATTGTTATTTAAACTCGTTAACAAGTTTTTCTATTGATAACTAGTTATCTAAACTATGTAGCAGGTTACTTTGCTAACAAGTAGTTAATTAATTATCATGAATAATTAACTAGGATTTTGTTAGTTAACTAAATGACTAAATTGTAATGTCTATCCTGAACCAACATGGTCAAACTCGTTGTTAGATCAGGAGTAGACATTACGGTCGGTCAAATGATAAAGAAAACCGAAAGAACTAAAATGGAATAACACAAATCAACATAAAACCAAACCAAATTAGAAGCCTCCTTGGAAATCCAATTCCAAGACAATTCATAAAACCAAAATCCATTATAAAACACTAGATTATTTTCGGGCCATTGGCCGATTTTTTTTTGTCCTAGCAACTCCTGAGCGGGAGTGATATAAATCATCTTTACCTGGAACTATATGAAGTGAAATTTAAGAAATAGAAAGAATAAAAATAGTAAAACATAATGCATAAAACAAAGTAGCAATTATTTTAGTAGTTCTTTACATTTTGGCTTAGTCCCATTTTTCTCTCTCCAATTAATCACAACACCCACATTATTATTATTTCTTTATTCATTATATAAAAACTGATTTTATTTTTTGATGAATGGTGAATATATTACTATCAAAACAGCCGATCAAAATGTCAACAACGCTATACAAAAACAAATAGTGGTTTTGGGAATTGAACCGGCGTGAATCGAACACGCAACCTTCTGATTTGGAGTAGCAGGAGAGAGAATCAAGGAGGAGGCTTAAAACTGGAAAAATGCTGATGTTGAACCCGAGTGAATCGAACACACAATCTTCTGATCTGGAGTAGCATGAGATAATCAAGGAGAAGACTTAAAACTTGAAAAATGCTAATGTTGAACCCGACGTGAATCGAACACCCAACCTTTTGATCTGGAGTAGCAGGAGAGAGAATTAAGGAGGAGCCTTCAAAATTAATTTTTGCTGACGTGTCAACTGAAAAAACTTCATTCTGCATTAATTTATTTGTAGATAAATCATTACAAACTCCACAAAAATGTCAACGAAGTAAAATGACAAAGAACGTCCACGCGTTAGTCCAAACTTTCAATGATCTACGTCACACTTCAGCAACCATTGTCCTTTTTAACCAAGCAAAACCGCTATCAAACTCCTGTTCACACACCACGACTGTCTAAAAAGGGGAAAGATTGAATGATTAGTGTACTATTCGAATTAAGTGAAACAACACCCCACTTATACGTCAAATTAAGTCCATGGGCCTCCCTACACCCTTTCATACAACAACAAGTAATGGGATACTACCTTACGTCTAATCGATTATTAACCTATAAACAATCTACTAGTTTAATTCTCTGTATTGGCATCAACAGTTCTCACAAGCATCATTAAAGTACAACAATTCATAAATCACAAAGGTGTAACATGAATCATAGACAAGAGCATCGACACGACATAATCCAACATATTGACAACCACATGGAAATTTCTAGGGTGACATAAGGTTTTCTTATATCCCCTAGACATAACCTATCACAAGCCCTCATTCCATGTTTTATTTTGTTTAATTGTTTATGGTAGTTAATTGTATTAATTGTACATCCTCAATAATTATCTTCATATTATTTCTTTCATTTTCTTCCTATTCCCATTTATCGTCTCATTAAATTTATATTATTTTAAAAATTACCCTATTTGAATCACCTAATAAACACCTAAAAAATCATTTAATAAACCTAATAATACTAACCCTATCGCCGGCCAACTGAAAGAAAACATATTAAAACTGTTGCAGTATGACGTGAGTTTATGCGGCTGAAGGTAGAGCTGTATGTTTGTCGTCTACTAAAGAGGGAAAAGAAGATTTGAGCAGAATGAGGGAAAGTTCTGACGTGTACTTTCTGATATGAAAAGCTTCCCAACTTCTGCTATATATGCGAAATGATGGGGCATATAAACAGGTATTGTGAGGTACTGATTCACTTGCCTGAAGATCAGACCGTAAGAATGTGGGATGAGAGATTGAGAGCTCAAAGGCAGAGACCACATGTGTGTCATGGGGAGCTTAAATTATTTATTAATATTAAAATAAATAAATACTACCAGAGGCAGATATTTCCATACATAGAGGCACATATAGTATTTAATTTTTTTTTGTGAAAAGACCTTAGGTGCAACGCACCTAACCTTCATTCGTAATCAAGCGAGACTCAAGAACACTAAGTACATCATAATGAGACCAATGGCCAACAAAGGATCAGAAATAGGAAAATTATGCACTCCGAGTGGCATCTCATGCCCAATGCTAGCAAGATAGTCTGCTGTCTTATTGCCCTCTCTATATATATTAGTAATCTCAACTTCCCACGCTCTCTGCAAAAGCTCATGTATCCTGTCAACAACAGCAGAGTGCTGATGGAACCCATCCTCCTCACAATGTATCAAAATGACTGCACAACGGGAGTCGAGTGGCACCTGTACTCTCATGTACCCCTTCTCCCAAGCTATTAGAAGACCTGTCACAGTCGTTCTTAACTTTGCTCGGGTAATCGAACACGTGCCTAGCACTATCATGGATCAAGCCTCCTGCAGCTGTCTGACCCATCTCCGGATTAACTGAACCATACGAGTTAAGGGACACCCACTTTGGAGGTGTTAGTTTCCAGGAGATTTGCACCTCCTTCCTCGTAGGCCGAGCAGGCATAAAAGCCTGATCTTTGATACGATCATCCTCCGCAATGGACATCAACTGCATATCCTTGTGACAATAGCTGGGAGTGGTGCTAAGCTGCTAAAAAATAGCTTCATTTCTGGTCCTCCACATATACAAGTAGACAATCCCAAAATGAAGTTCAGCGTTCACAGACTTCAAGTGGAGTGTGATCCATGGCAGGAGTGGCGTCTGAAAGAAATATTGATTCTCAGAAGGTAAGACAAGAGGCATCCAGGTGGTAACTGCAAATGGACAATCTCGCAACACATGCAAGACTGTCTCGTCTACTCGCAGACAGCAAGGACACGTACCTGACTTAGCAATATGGCGTCTATGTCTCATCGAGTTCGTGAGTAAGTGGCTATGCACAACAAGCCACATGAATTGGCGAATCCGTTGTTGGCCACTCCAGTTCCAAATCGTGCGCCACAAGGGGTTCAGTTCGGTCAGGGGTTCCATCGTCACAAGGCGGTAAGCATATTTGATGTTGAACTTATCGTTGGGTTCAAGGCCCCAAACCAGCTTATCATCTCCCTGGTTGGGTCGCGGGGGTGACATACCAGCAACATGCAGAACAACTTCATGTTGAAGTAAACTATTAAGAAGATCAAAATTCCAGTTACCTTTAGAGTTGACCAAATCAGCCACAACCGCCTCCAAGTTGATTGGTATCGAGTCTGGTGGCACAAGGTCAATCAACCTTTTCCTCGAGTCAATCCATCTGTCCGTCCAACAAGAGGTGGATCGTCCGTCTCTGATGCTCAATCTAGCTCCTGCTTCAATTGTTCCCCAGCTCTTAAGCATCGCCCCGCCAAAGAGGGTGCGTCTACCAGAGTGTTGCCCTGTAATGCCATCCACTCCATGTTTGAAATACTTACCTTGCGGAACCTGTACCCATAACTCAGATGGATGTTGCATAAAAAGAAAGGAAATTTTCATGATATGAGTCGTGTTCAATTCCTTAGCTTTCGGAGACCAGACCGCCTGCTGACTTGGGCAGACAAATTGTATCTCAGGACACGAGATGGATCTGTCTCGCATCTGGGTTAGACCCCCAAACAAACCGTCTAATGCTCTTATCAATTTCCCTGAAAATATGACCAAGAAGGACAGAGGCTTGCATGACATAGGCAAGAATAGCGTTAAGGACGGAAAGAGCGAGAGTAACACGACCTGCCAAAGAGAGGTTGTATGCTTTCCAGCCAGCAAGCTTCAGATCCATTCTATCGATTATGCCTTTATAAGTGTTCTTTTTAATTATCTCGTGGAGGATAGGAACACCCAGGTAACGCCCCAGATATGACGTCATTGGAATTCCAAAGATGACCAACTCCGTAGCCAGGTTATATTGTACTCTATCTACACTTCTTCGTAATTTTAGGATATTGGCCAATTAATATGAAAATATCATTTTTTGAAAAGAAATAAAAAGACAACACTTAGGAAAAAATTTAATAGTTTTTTTTGACAAGAACATCAAATTATATTCATCTACTTAGGGGCAAAAGACCTTACGACGCATACATTAAATTTACATTAAGTAACTAGTCATAAGAGAGGATGTTTCTCCGAGCTGCCCCTGCTATCCAGTCCGCCATTTAGTTCAGTCTTCTCGGAACGAAGATGAGGGATATCCTATCATGAGCTAGGAGGATCTTTTCCATCTGTGTTAACCAAGCAAAGCATTGCCACGGCCAATCCTCTTTTTTCCCATGTAAGGCTTGGACAAGAACTTGGCAATCAGAGTGAATTAAGGAGCGGGTCGTTTCCTTTTCACCAATCCTCAAGACCTCTAAGAGGGCCTTTGCTTCTGCCACCAGAGCTGATGAGCACTAAAGCCTTCCAGCTGTACCATCGATCTCCTGTCCATGGGGATCAAGACAAACAACCCCATATCCCGCCACAGAAGAAGATGGGTCAAACGATCCATCACAGAAGATCTTCTATTGTGAACTGTCATCCGGCGGTGGACTCGGCATCAAGGTATGAGATGGGGGTGAAATAGTTGAGATGTGGTGATTGTTGATGTTATACCATTCTTCATGAGTCATCATAGCTCGTTGCGACGTAGCCTCGAGATTTGGAGACGTCCCATTGAATACCTTCTCATTGCGTGTCTTCCAGATGTTCCATAAAATTGCTATTCTCATGGGGATATTCCAGTTAAGGGGTCCGAACTTCCCTGCTTCGAGCCATTCAACAATCGTAACCCCGCTCCTCGGCGGCTGGGATGTCGGACACAACTTTTCCCAAACATCGGCTGCTACTGTGCACGTGAAAAGGCAATGAGTTATACTCTCTTCCTCCCTCTCACATAGAGGGCACTGTGGATTTGGGGCACACCTCCGGATCCATAGGTTTAGTTTTGTAGCTAGTGCGTTTCGGGAAGCTCTCCAAATAAAGAAGAGGCACTTAGGTGGGATAGGAATATTCCACAACCAATTCCATGTTGATGGGTTGATGTGGCCAAACCTATCAATGTCTAGATTCATTGATGTTCTTCTTAGTTCTTGGTACCCCGATTTCACCGTGTAGGTTCCTCGTCTGTCATGGTGCCAAACCCAGTAGTCATCTTCTTCCTTAGGGCCTATCGGTATCTTTAGGATCTCCTCTGTTTCCTGTGTTGAGCAGAAGTTCTCTACGGTTTCTCGCTTCCATTCTCTTCTCTCCTCATCGATCCATTCGCTCACCCTAGTCTCGCTCCTTCCATCTGTGAGTCTGAAGCTTTGGATTATTGTTATCCACGAGTCTTGGAAGGCCCGAGTAGACGTTCCATCCATAATATTCTTTCTTACCCCTAAAGAAAGGACTTTCCTGGCTTCATGTAAACTTGCCCATATCCATGAAGCATTTTTCCCTTTGTCTGCATGGAGGAAGTCAGAATCCTTGAAGTAGATCCCTTTTAGGAGTCGAGCCCAAAGTTGTTCCGGGTTGGTCATCAGTCTCCACCCTTGTTTGGCTAGGAGGGCCATATTAAAGAATCTAAAATCTTTGAACCCTAATCCTCCTTCTCTCTTTGGCTTGGTGAGTATCGACGCTTTCGTCCAGTGTATCTTCTTTCGAGTCATTGATCCCCCCGAAAAACTCGCTCAGTCTTGCGTCCATCTTGTTCGTCAAGTCCTTTGGGAGCAGGAAGCACAACATGACATAGGTGGGTATGCCTTGGTACACTGCCTTCAACAATGTTTCTTTGCCCCCATGCGAGAGGGAAAGGCTCTTCCAAGATTGGCCTAGGTTTTCCATTCTCTCTAAGAGGTAGTGGAACACCTCCTTCTTGTTTCTCCCCCATTCCAAAGGTATCCCTAGGTATTGCCCAAAAGGGAGGGTTGATTGGAATCCCAAATACCCTTTGACTATGTCTCTCAGGGGTATGGGGGTGTGTCTACTAAACATTATGGAAGATTTTTCATTATTTATTGTTTGGCCCGTCAGGTTGGCATACATCTCCATAGTCTTCCGAATATTGATGGCTTCTTTCGTCGAGGTCTCCCCAAAAATGATTGTGTCATCCGCGAAGAGAACATGGGTTAAGGTCGGGCATCTCCGATTGAGTTGCAATCCTACGAGTTCGCCCTCTCTCATTCCTTTCTCCAGGAGGAAGGATAAGGAATTAGTGAGAATAATAAACAGGAACGGGGAGATGGGGTCACCTTGGCGGATGCCTCTTGAGGGTTCAAATGTATCTGTTGGGTTTCCGTTAAGAAGGATTGAAAATCTGACTGTCCGAATGCACTCCTCTATCCATTTGCACCAGGTACTGCTGAACCCCATGGCTTTGAGGATCCCGTCGAGTCCTCTCCAGTCAACCATGTCATAAGCCTTCTTCATATCCATTTTAATCATCATGTCCCATTTGAACTTTCCTACTCAGGTCTTGAAGTGATGCATTACTTCGTGTACTATCATGATATTATCTTGTATCGCTCTTCCACTTGTGAAAGCCGCTTGCATCTAAGACACTATTACCGGGATCCACTTTTTGATTCTCGATGCCATAATTTTGGATATAATATTGTAATTGAAGTTGCAACAGCTGATTGGTCGGAATTGTGATATTTCCTCTGGGTGAGGGACCTTGGGGATAATAACTATGTGAGTGTCATTCCATCCCTGGGGCATTTTGGATTTTTGAAAAAACTCCTTCACTTCTTCACTAATTTGGGGTCCTATTACATCCCAAAACTTTCTATAGAAGTTTTCGGAGAAGCCATCCGGACCTGGAGATTTATTTTGTCCAAGCTCGAAAACTGCCTTTTTGACCTCCTCTTCACTCACTGGCCTCGTTAAATCCAGGTTCATCTCATGGGTTACCACTCTTGGTAGATCACTGGTGAGCTCATCGTTGTATTGGTTTCCTGCATCTATAAACAGTTCCTTGAAGAACGTTTGGATGTGCCTCTTCAACGCTTCCTCCTCGTCAATCCAAATACCGTCTCTACATTTAAGTTGGCTTATACGGTTTCGGTGTGTCCTCTGGATTGTTGTAGCATGGAAGAATTTTGTGTTTCTGTCTCCTTTCCTTAACCAATTATTCCTTGCTCTTTGTCCCCAGAATAACTCCTCCTTTCGCCACTCCTCACTTAGGTCTCTGACTAGACCCCTTTCTTTTTCCTCGACTTCTACACTTCTTGGGACCGCCATTAGGTTTTCGATTTCTCCTTGTATTCTACGGATGTTATACAAAGTATTCCCCACGTTCTCTTTACTCCACCATTTTGGCTCCTTGCTCAAACTTTGTAGTTTCGTGTGGCATTCTCCTCCTCCGTTCCACTTTTGAGCAATCAGGTCGCCGCAAATCTGATATTCTAACCACCTTGTGTCAAATCTGAAGGGAGTTGAATTTTTATGTCGGTCTCCCTCAAGTTCAATTCTTAGGGGGGGCGTGATCTGATCCTATAATTGGATTATGAATAACAATCGCTCTCTCGTACACCCTTTTTCACTCCATATTACAAAAAGCTCTATCGATTCTTTCTTTTATATTTTCTTCCCCGACCTTGTAATTGGTCCATGTAAATTTTCCTCCTTGGAAGCCCATATCAATAAGCCCATTGTTAAAAATAAAGTCGTTAAAAGGCTCCATTGCCTCGCATCTCACTTCCCCCCTCTTTCTCAGATCTCGATGTGATTGCATTAAAATCTCCGGGAATAATGATCCATGGCTCATTAGGATTACTTCGAAATGATCCTATATGGTTTCAAAGTTGATTGCGATCGGTTGGATTATTGGGTGCGTGAACACAAGTCAAAAAGAAAGTTACTCCTTCATTAACTTTGACATCAACATAGAACTCATTACACCTTAACACTTCAATGTTAATATTCCCTACCCACCATAGCGCTAATCCCCTACTCGTCCCTATCGGATCTCGATACCAAAATTTAGGATACTTAGCCGCTCTTCTTTTCTTTTCTAGTACATTTCTTTTATTTCTAGTTTCGGAAATAAAAATGATGGTAGGGCGATACTTCCTTAGCATGTCGCTTAAGTACTGATCTGTGAGAGGTGGCCCAATCCCTCTACAGTTCCAACCGAGTATCCTCATGGTGCATTGGGTGGTTTACGGGTTACCACCTCCCCGATCTCATCCATGTTGCTTCTTCCTCTCCGAAATTGGTCGATCATCTCATAGTGTTTCACCCATCCAGAATGGTTGTAGGACTCCATTGGCACGTATGGGGATACCTCTTCTCCTATTGGCCCTCCATTTTCCCCTACTCCCTCCATAGCCCTTATTCCGCCTTGGTTTGATTCGTCGCCCATTTCTCGAATTACCACCCCCGATCCTTGCTTCCTCTTCTTTCCAAACCTCCTTGGGCTTCCTCCCAGCCCAGGACTCCATGGGCTCATGGCCAGAATAGCATTGTTTGGGTATTTTGGTCTTGCTCATGGGCTGCATGTTGCTTCCCTTCCCTTTGTTCAATAATCCTTCCTGCCTCCCAAGACTGATCCATCATATGTGGGCCTTGATTGGGTCGGCCCACTCCAGGAATAGAGGTCCCTTGCCCAGTTCTCACACTTCCAGCCCCCCTCTCCCTCTCCACTGTTTCGAAATCAGCTGCTAGGTTACGAACAAAGGCTGCTTCTCCCCTGTCCTCCACCGCCGTCTCTCTTCTTCGTCCATCGTTTCCTTCCTCATTCCCGACGCCGTCCGTTACTCTCCATCTCTCTTTGTTTCTCGCCCTAGTGACCGAGCATTCCAGTCTTCCCCAAAAGGCATCTACCGGTGCCGACGGTGACCCAGACTGCTGATTCTGCCTCCCTTCTCTTCCATTCAACGGCGCTGCTGCTCCTCCTCTCCGCCTCCTGATCGGCGTCGGCGCTTGTGGAGAGTTAACTCCCGCTCTACTATGGTCTCCGTACCGACCTTCGACCAGCTCCTCTTGATTTTCACACGCCAATTTGCTATGCCCGATCCTTCCACACGCATAGCAAAATCTGGTAGGGAGTTTCTCGAACTTGTAATTTACCCATTCCACATCTTCATCCTCCGAGGCCCAGAATCCATACGGTATTGGTTGGCTGAGTTCGATTGACACTCTCGCTCTGAGGAATTTCACCCAGGAATTCGGGCTAAGTTCATTGTTGTCGATCTCCACCACCTCAGGGAAATGAGCGCTGAGAATCGCTTCCACGTCCTCCTGGGTTCTCCAATTTATGGGCAGGTCGTGTATCTGCGCCCAAATATCACATTTCGAGAAGTCAATTTTCGAAGGTTTACCTTTCATGTTCCATTTCTTGAGGACGAGAAGAGTTTCCGATAGCTTCCACGGCCTAGCCCTCCATATCTTCTCCATTGCGTGTTTCGTCGGGAAATTGAAGACGAACAGATTGTTGGCTGCCTCACTTATTTCGATGTTCTGCGCATCCGGCCATGCTGTGACCACAATGCTCCTCATTGCTTGCTGAGTAAAACGCCTATTGGCTATCATCTTCCCAACGAGCATCTGCATCTCCCCGGACCCCCTGGCTCTCGGCTGTCTCGTAACCACCGGGTCATCGCAGCTCCACGCTTGAGTTTTGGCTACCAGCTCCGTGAGATCCATTCTATGACTCGGGTATTGGCTGTTTGATTGAAGATTGTTGCTTAGGGTGTTTCTCTTTTTTCTGTGTCTATTGTTTCTTGCTCTCCTTGCTGGGTTTATAAGGTGAGTCTTTCTCTGTTTGTGAGCTGTCAAGAGTGAGGTTGGTTGACTCCTCTGTCTCCAGTTTATGTTCATCTGCCCCCTGCTCTGATTCCTCCTCTTCCCCAATATTTCCTTTCTCCGTTCATGCTGATTAGACTGCTTATTGCTCTCTGTTGTGGCTTATTAAATCGCCAGGGTCCTTGTTTGATGTTTACCTCTGCTTTATGCTTAGTTTGACTGTGTACATTAACTCATATACCTTCCTTTTGCTTCCTTCTTTGAATGGTTTGACAGAGGGTTTCGCAATAACTTCCTTCCTCAGTAGTCCTCCGCCGGATGCATTTAATATCGTTGGACTTAGTCTCCTTGGTTAGCCTCCATATTTGAACTCCTCTGCCTTTACTCCTTAATGGCACCCATACATGGATCTGGCTCTGTTCCTTTACTTGCTTGGATCCATGAAGGATCTGGTCGGATTCAAAAAGAATCGATTGTTGGCAAGAAGCCGTTGGAAGTGTAGAGAGAAGGGAGAGAAAATTCTCTCTCATCTTGCTATTGTTATTTGTTTGTTTGTTCATCTATATATAATAGTTCAAAAAAAAAATTAGTTTGTGTAAATAATTTTTTGTGACAGCCATTAACCATTAAAAATACGAAATTATTTATTACATTTTCAGAATTCATTCAGTTTCTTGAGAATTTTGGAGGCATAATTTTTTATCTTTTACCTAATTTAATTTTCTTTTGTATCCCTCCAGATTAAATAGGTCAAATACTTAAGAAATGCATGTCAAATAATTATTTATAAATTTAGTTTTTAAAATAAAATAATTAAATATTTATTTATTTTTAGCAGAGGATTAAATAAATTATAAAAAATGTGATATAAAAAATGAATTAGCCAATGAACCAATCAAAATCTAGTTATATAACTATGAGGAAAAAAAACATTCCGGACATTGGACTGGCAAACAACTAGTATAAAATATTAATATCAAACACGCGTGGCAAATGAGTGAAATTCTAGAAGCAAAACAACACAGTACAGTAGCTGGAGAAATAACAATAATAATATGATTAATTACTCTCCGGCTCCGGGTTAAACTTAAACTGAATATAAATGTTCCTTTTTGGCTATTTTTCTTTTTTCTGAACGTAATTTACACTCACTTACACACAGTTCACAGCAGCAGCTGCTGCTTCATACACAGACCAGACCATCCATGGAAATGAAGGCTTGTACGAGACCAACGATAATCTTCATCATTCTACTCTCTTCCGCCGCCTTCTTCCCTCTATCCACCGCCGTTTCCAGGACCACAGAGTCCGGCCTCTTCTGCGGTATCGCCCGTCCGCCGCCCTCCGCTGCGGCAAGCTTTATCCCATCCTTCGTCAAGGAAATGGAATCCCTCTCCCAAATAATCACCACCAAGAAATTCGCCACATACCACCTCAACACCTCCTCCATTTCCTTTTACTCCTTGGCACAGTGCCACGTCGACCTATCCCATACCGACTGCCTCCTCTGCTACGCCGCCGCCCGCACCAAGCTCCCACGCTGCCTCCCTTCCGTCTCCGCCCGCATCTATCTCGACGGATGCTTCCTTCGCTACGACAACTACAGCTTCTACCGCGAATCCGTTTCCCCTTCCCTCGATAACTTCACCTGCAAGGGAGGCCAATCACCACAATTAATCGCCTTCGCGGCCAGCGTGCGGTACGCGGTGGCCAATGTGACGAGGAAGGCCGTCGACGGCAACGGATTTTTCGGAGTGGCGGAGGTCGGAGGAGTTTACGCTCTTGCCCAGTGCTGGGAGAGCGTCGGGAGAGACGGATGCCGCAAGTGTTTGGCTAAAGCCGCGGCCGCTGTGGTCGGTGGATGTCTTCCTAGGATGGAAGGGAGAGGTATGAATGCTGGCTGCTTCTTGAAGTACTCCACTCAGAAATTCTACAGCAACAGAGGAGATCGAGTGAATCGGCACGGTAATTTTTGGGATAATGTTTGTTTTTGTTTTTCTCTGGTCAGTATAAAATTTTCTGAGGAATCAAACATTCTGCCGGTTATGTTGTTAATTGCAGGGGATTCTACCTTGGGAGTGATCATGGCAGCTGTGCTAGCATCAGCAGCATTCGCCATGCTCGCTTTCTTCGCAGTTTATGCAAGCTATCTCAGATGCTTGAAGGCTAAACAAGGTACGTACCATGTTAAAAATAAAAAAAAAGATGTGGATTCTGGAGAAGTAATCCAATAAAATGTGGGTGCAGCGAGGGACAATATGGGGAAAGTGTCGATCAGTTTCCACAAATCGAACATGAGCTTCAAGTATGAAACGCTGGAGAAGGCGACAGATTACTTCAGCTTATCAAAGAAATTAGGGCAAGGTGGAGCTGGAACTGTGTACATTGGAAACCTCTCAAATGGTCAAACAGTTGCTGTGAAGAGACTGATATTCAACACAAGGCAGTGGGTGGATGAGTTCTTCAACGAGGTGAATTTGATAAGCGGTATCCAACACAAGAACCTTGTCAAGCTCTTGGGTTGCAGCATTGAAGGCCCTGAGAGTCTACTGGTATATGAGTATGTTTGTAACAAAAGCCTAGATCAGTTCCTATTCGGTAATGAATAATGAGCCCATCAAAGCCTTTCTTTTGTTCATTTTCCAATTGCTATAGTGTTCAGAAACTTTGAATGATTCATAAATGTTGTCCCGTTTGTATGCAGATAAGAACAAGAACACAATGCCGTTGAATTGGAAGCAGAGGTTGAACATTATAGCTGGCACAGCAGAAGGCCTAGCGTATCTTCATGGTGGTGATGGAGATTCTCCAGTAAGGATAATCCACAGGGATATCAAAAGCAGCAATGTGCTTCTGGATGAAGACTTCAATGCAAAGATTGCAGATTTCGGACTGGTTCGACATTTTGGTGCTGACAAGTCCCATCTCAGTACCGGAATAGCAGGAACAATGTACGTTTCTCCGAATTTGGTTTTTCCCCTTTGAGATGTCCATTGTTGAAATTTCCCTTAAATGCTGAAATGGTGCAGAGGGTATATGGCTCCAGAGTATCTGGTTAGAGGACAACTCACAGAGAAGGCAGATGTCTACAGTTTTGGAGTGCTTGTTCTGGAGATTGTGTGTGGTAAAAGGTGCAATGCTGTGATAGGCGAATCCAACTCCCTCCTCCAAGCAGTATGTTGCCATACATGTTTGTTATTTGTTTTGTGTGTGTAGAAACTGTCGTATGCATATAGAAATATAACACACTTGCTTTGCTTTATGTGGTTCAGGTGTGGTTGTTTTACAGAACAAATAGGTTGGTAGAGGCAGTTGATCCTTCTCTTGAAGGTTATTTCCCGGTAGAAGAAGCAGAGACGGTGCTCCAGATAGCCCTATTATGCGCACAAGCTTCAGTGTCAAGGAGACCATCCATGAAACAAGTCACTGAGATGCTGACTGGTAAAGTCCACGAAATAGGAGCTCCAAGTCAACCTCCATTCATGAGAGGTACAGATTTTATGTACCCTGATGCATCATCCTTTAGGTCTCGGAGCACATACAGCTCAGTATCGAATCCAGAAACGAGCAAGGAGTCATCTAGCCTGCTGAGCAGCATAACAGGGGGTGGTCCATCCAGAAGTCAAGAACTAGTAGAGGAGTGAATGGACATTCATAGGTAGTAGACACTTGTTCATACTTTGAAGACCAACATTACACTGCATTTCTTTTACAGGGTAAAAAGGAAGTATAAGTTAATTTACCAAAATCATTTGTGAAAAGAGGGACCTAAACAGAATTAAGAAAGAAAGAAGAAAGTTGCTGTGGTGAGCTGTTGTTTTCATGAGAGGGGGGGTTTTGATTGTTGATGTTTAATTGTAGCGGCAGAAATGTCAAAACAGTTAGGTGGATTGGGACTTTGAGCAAAGAGACAAAATGCTGGGAAAGGATGAGCTTGGCCATATATATATATATATATGGAAAAGGGTATTCACACGTGGTAGGCAGAGAAGACTATCAGCCATTATTCCTATGGATGTTCACACCCTCACTATCCCTACCAGCAGTAGTAGTATATGAAACAATATATACAGAGTGTTGAATGTGAGCTATTGATCATGAGGGGGGGTCTTCTTCGTCTACAACTAGGCTGATTACGCCTTGACCATACCCTAATATAAACCCTACCCTAATCCGCAATGGGTTGCTAACTTGCTGTGATTTGTGCTTTTTTACCACCAGGTTTATTACACCTACATTTTTTTTTGGTGAGAAAGCGGGGGCAAGCCCATGAATTAAGTAGAAACTGCTCTTGGCAAGGCGACCCCAACGAGGTCATACCTTAACCAACGAGCCAAATGAATGTCCGGATGCGAAATAAAATGCATCCCAAAACTACAGGAGTGGCCAAGATTAGCCAGATAATCAGCCCCACAATTGGCTTCGCAATAAATATGCTTAATAGAAACATCCCAGCTTCTGGATTTGAGCTCAAGAAACTCAGATATGAAAACAGCATGCTGATGGTTGGTCTCTCCACCTTGCAGGATAGAGACTGCCGTCCGCGAGTTGGATTGAACGAGGATCTTACGGATACCAATGGACCAAGCCAGCTTCAAACCCTGCACAATAGCACCCAACTCCGCCCTTGTGATGGAACAATCACCAATATTGCCTGTGAAAGCATGAACGAACCGCCCACAATCGTTCCGGATCAGGCCACCGATCGCCGTCGAGCCCGTGTGCGTGTAGCGAGAGCCATCCGTGTTAAGGATGAGCCAGCCCTCATCTCCCGGCCGCCACACAATCAACTGGGTCTGTCAAGCTCTCCCCAGCGCTTCTCGGCCCAATTGATTGGTCTTCCAGCTCGAGAGTACAAGGCCAATCCAAAACTTACACTGCTCCGCAATCTCCAGGGCAGATTGGTTAACTCCGTCAAAGATGAGTTTGTTACGAGCCTTCCACAAGCTCCAAGTGATGATGCCGAAATGGATGTTGTAGTCTTTGTTGCTCAACATTGCTCTCCACCAAGAGTCGAAATCATTATGATTGGTCCTCACCGCAATCGCCTGAGGCAGCACCCGACTCCAAACCTGCAAAGCAAAACTGCAATCGTAGATAACATGCGAAATGGACTCAATATGAATAGGACATCGGTGACACAGAACCTCGGTAGTAAGATGGCGCTTCCCTCTTTCCTCATTCGTGAGCAGCTTTTTATGTGAAGCTAACCAGAGGAAGTGCTTCATCTTATTCGGGCCCTTCTAATCCCAAATATGACGCCACACAGAGTCGGACGGAGCTGCAACATTATCTGTGATCATCAAGTAAGCCGAACGGATGGAGAACAGACCGTTAGGCTCCAGACCCCAAACCAAAGTGTCGGTGCCCAGCCTTTCCGCAGGAGGGGACATCCCAACCACCTACATAACAATATTATAAGGGAGCATAGCAAGGAGAAAATTGAAATTCCAAACTCCTGGTTCAAAGCAAACTTGAGAGACGAGGAGAGAGCCGTCAACTCTTCGGATATCCAACGCATGGTCAGCCAAAATGATGCTACTGTCAACCCAACGATCCGTCCAGAAGCGCGTGCCCTGCCCATTCCTAATGCTCCAGTGAAGACCATTGATAACAAGCGGCCACACCTTAATCATCCCACGCCAAACCACTAAAAACCCTTTTTTCTCGCCAGGGCATAACCCTGATCTATCATTTTCAAATACTTCGACGAAAGCACCTTAGCCCATAACTCGGAAGGGCGAGAAATTAAACCCCAGACGATTTTCATCAAGAATGCCTTATTAAGATCTCGAGCACTACGAAGACCCAAACCCCCCAAGCTTTTAGGTTTACAAACTGTCTCCCAGTTAATGTTGTGAATTCTTCGCCCACCCTGAACAGAGCCCCAGATGAAATCCCGGATCTTTTTGTCGATAGCCTCACAGATGTGGACGGGAAGGAAAGCAGTTTGCATCACATAGGAAGGGATAACATTAAGAACAGAGGTAGCTAAGGTGACTCTGCCTACGAGAGAGAGGTTGCTAGCTTTCCAACCTGCAAGCTTCTTATCCATTCTAGTCAGAATGAATTCATAAGTAGAGCAAGTAACTCTACCATGCAGGACCGGAACACCCAAATCCTGAGTAGCAGCAATACCCAGAATATCAGACACCCTTCTAGAGACGCTCATATCCATTCTAGAGGAGAAGAACACTCTAGATTTATCTTTGTTAATACTCTGGCCAGAAGTTGCACAAAAACGATCCAGAATATCAACAATAACGTTAGCTTGCTCCACACTAGCTTGGATCATAAAGACCAAATCATCCGTGAAGAACACATGGGACAGGGGTTCACCCCTCCTGACAAGCCGGACCGGGTTCCAACGACCACTAGAAACCGCGGAGGAGATCATCTTACTTAACCTCTCCATGCAGAGCGTGAAGAGATAAGGGGAAAGAGGGCAACCTTGTCTCAAACCTCTGGACGGGGAAAAGCTATCCGAAACGGATCCATTCCACAGCACCTGAAAGGAAGCAGTCGAGATACAGCACATAATCACCTCGATCAGGTTTGACGGGAAACGAGCCTGCTCAAGAGTATCACACACAAAACTCCACTCAATTTTATCATACGCCTTAGATAAGTCAACTTTGATAACCATCGACAGCTTACCCCCTCTACCAGACTCCAAGGTGTGAACAGTCTCCTGAATGATAAGGATGTTGTCCGTAATATGTCTTCCCGGAACGAAACTCATCTGAGAGGGATGAGTTAAACCCCCCATCAAACCTTTAAGGCGATTAGCAATGCACTTAGTAATCGTTTTGTACGCCACATTGCACAGGCTAATAGGGCGGAAGTCACTGATCACAGTCGGATTAGGGCCCTTCGGAACCAGGGTAATGAGAGTCTCGTTCACTTCAACAATCTTCTCCGGCTCCTGGAAAGATTTAGAGACAAAGGAGCAGAAGTCTTGACCAACTGTTTCCCAGCAACTCTGATAAAAAATCGGGCAGAACCCGTCTTTCCCCGGAGCCTTGAGGGCTCCCATACTTATAACAACGCCATAGATTTCCGCATTCGAGATAATACTGCCCATCGCCTCCCTGTGATCCAAGCCGATATGCGCCGAAAAGCCCCCAAGGGAGGGCAGACGGTCACCCCGAGAACAATAAAAGTGGCGAAAGTGGTTAATGGCCAGGGCCAACAGATCCGGCTGATTAGTGACCCAATTCCCCTCAGCATCCTTAAGACGAGAAATTCTATTAAAGGCCCTTCTGCGCAAAGTAGTCAAGTGGAAATAGCTGGTGTTTCTGTCTCCTTCAGAGATCCATTTGGATCTCGATTTTTGAATCCAGAGAGCATCCTCTTGCCAAAGAACAGACTCAAGCTTGGCCCAGACATTCCTCTCAAACTCAAGGTTAGACGCCGATGGGCAGTTGCTCGAACGAAGTTCAGCTTTCTTCAGCTCACCAGTAAGACTTTTTTTCCTGCGAAAGATGTTACCAAAAACAAATTTATTCCAATGACGAATGTCATTAGTGAGGTTGCTAAGAGAAAATGGAAGCTCGGACCCCCCCACACCATTTACGATTAATAACATGTTGAAAACTGGGGTGTGTAAGCCAAGCAGAAAGGAAGCGAAAAAGTTTAGTATAGGGCGAGTACACCTGATTGTTCGGCCGCAACAGGATCGGTCTGTGATCAGACTTCAACTTATGGAGATGCAGCGTCTTCGACTCAGGGAAATGGTCTAGCCAGAGATCATTCACCAAAGCCCTGTCGAGGCGAACGAGGACGTTGTTCCTTGACCAAGTGAATTTCGGCCCCTGGACGGGCAGATCAGATAAACCGCATATGTCAACTGTATCGATAAACGACTTATTACGCGCCCTGACGAACCCGACACCACCTCTTTTATCCTCAGGGGACAAAATAGAGTTAAAATCTCCAACAACGGCTCAAGGATCATCCACAGTGGAAGTCAAGGCCTTCAAAGTATCCTAGAGAATAACTCTTTTCGTCGCCTTCGGGCTTGCGTAGACAACTGTCAGGAAAATTTTTGAGCCATCCCTCGAAATCCCCTCAGCATGAATAAACTGGTTGCCAGACTGAGCAATATTGAAGGAGACAAGATTGGGATTCCAAACAAGCCAAACTCCACCTTTAAAACCTCTAGCATCAACCTGAAAACTAGCATCGAAACCTAGCTTATCAACCACCTTAGCCGCCTTGGTACCGCTAATCTTCGGTTAAACAATAACTGCAACCGCCAACTGAAAAGAAACAGTGTAGGACTTAAAACTAGTTAAGAAGTTCCTGTGGCCCGCACAACAACAATTCCAACAGAAAATATCGGATAACATAATAAAGAGAAAAGTGAAGGAAAGACTCCCTGAACAGCGTCGACGCACAGAGAAGGAGCTCAGAGCTCCTCCATTGCCATCGGCCCCCCTTTACTTCCAGCTGAAACTGTAGCATCCTTGGACTTAATAGATTTCAACCCAGTCGACTCCTTCACTCTTGCCTTAGTAGCTTTGCTGCCTTTAGGCACCGGAGGGGCCTTCTTCAAAGAAGGCTGAGCAAGACTGGCAGGGACTGGCCTAGGAACCCCCTCATTAACTTCAACCGGGCCAGGCTGAAAGGAGGGCACCGGGTTATTTAAATCTAAAGTGGACTTAGGCAGGGTGCAGCTCATAACGGCAGGGCCTGCAAGGCCCACAACAGGAATACTACTGCTCGATGATGGGCTATGGTAGACAACAGCTTGACCCGTGATTGGCAGCGTAGGGCCAACAGACTCAGTTGTAAAGGGTAGAAACGGATCCCCTAAAGTCAGAGGGATATTCTCCTTCTCACCCTCCATCGAATCCTCCTCAAGGGGTTCCTCATTGATGTTAATTAATGGCTGAGAATCAGCCTTTGATCTCTGCACCCCCAAGTCAGGGTGACCTTCCATATCTTCCAAAATCGAAAAGCTATTTCCTTTTTTAGTTCCCCCCGCCGGTCGATCCATTGCGGGTGCCTCCGTCGTCCGGGCATTCGATTTTCGGCGGTTTTTCTTGACCTGCATCCAAGGGCCGAAATCTTCCTCCACTTCCGGACGGTCCTCTTCGCCCAACACCTCATGGAAGATTGGGTTAGCAAAGGAGGTAGTCTGATTTTCAATGGAATCCGCTTTTGGTAGCTTTTTGCAGGTATCATCCTTATGGCCATAGCAGCCACAATTGAAGCAGATAGTGTGTAGACCCTCATACTCGATACAACGAACTCTCCTTCTCAATCTATACTTAGAAAGCAACGACTTGGATAAATTGACTTCAACACAGATCCTTGTGAAATTGCCCCTGGATCCCTCCAGGGTGGTGTGGTCAATCCGAACCGTCCTACCAATTTTATCTCCGATAAGCTGGAGAATCGTCATATCGAAATACTCGAAGGGGATGCCCGGTAAACGAACCCACACCCGGAGCGTGGAGAGGAAGGTTTCCTCTGGCCGAAAGTGGGGTCTCCATTCCTGAATGACCACGTAGTGGTCATTAATCATCCAAGGTCCGCCAAATAGCGCTCGCTCATAATCCGCAATCGTCTCGAAGTTGACAACGTAGAAGCCAAATCCCACATCTGAAACTTGAACTCCACCCTTTTTTGCCCACAGCTGGGGAAGTTTCCGACTCATGAAAACGAATGGAAAGCAACGATCGAGGGTGTTGACAATGATAGCATGTCTAAACCGGCGTCTCACCCTAATCTTTTCCGCGTCGGGAATGCGAATTGTTGGGCATCTAGGGTCATCGTCAGATTCATCAACATCAGATTCGTCGGAAAGGACTGGATCATCCATGCCACTGCTTGTGTTCCAAAATCCCGTCACTTCATCCCGGAAGGAGGTTCCATCCGAGACAGGGCTAGGCGGGGTTGGATCAACGACCATGTCGGTGGTCTCATCAATACCCCTTCGGGCTCTCTTCACCACTTTGACCGGCGTTGATTCACCGCCAACGTCGGGGGTCACCCGACGGTGGCTCCATGGGGGGCAAAGAGCAACGACGAAGGGCACCAGACAAACAAAGAGAGAGCTTTTTTTTCAACTAGAAAGATAATCCTTGCGTCCTTATTACACCTACATAATCAGGCCACTCATGCTGATTTAGATGTGTTACTAGTTTACTACTTATTCCAACTCCACTTATTTTCAAAATCTATTATCTATCTATCTTCTTTCTATCTATCTATCTATTATCTATATCTATATCAATATCTATACTAATATATATACATATATATTTCCAGCCCTTTTTTATTCCTTCTCCCCTTAAGTTTAGGGATTCCACTAATCAATTTTTTTTAAATTATCATTTAGTTTCATCTCTCCTATATATCCCACTCTCCTACAATTTAGCTTTTAGCCCATAAAATAATAATTATTAAATTTTCGTTTCAACTCTAATTTTTTTACGTGAACTCAAAATAATATTCAACGACAAAAAATTATTAATTAATAATTCAGTTTTAGTTTTATTTTTTTAATATAGGTCCACTTTTTATCACATTTAGTCACCAAAATAATTGTTATTTCATTTCCATCTAACTCTAAATTATATTCAGTAACAAAAATAAAACTTATTAATTAACATTCCAGGTCTTCTTTATTTTTTAAAATAGGTTCAAAATTTTAGATTATTTTAATATTTATCGTTTACACATTTTATGTCAATTATAAAATTAATTTCACTATTGGAAAAAACGAAATATATTATTTATGCATATTATTCTTCCTATATTATAATTTATAAGTGAAATTAATTGATACAATTTAGATTATATATATATTTCTGGACATACTTAAATAACTAATCATAATTTAGTGTGGTATGTATGCTTAATATTATAAATAATAGTTCCTACTTAAAATTAATGGGATTTTGACACTTCAATAACATGAAATTTAACCACATTTAATTTTTTTTATTAACATAATTTTTTCATTTATTTTTAAAAATCGCTTCTGCGTTTAAAATTTTATTTTCTAATCAATAATTTAAATGTTTGGTTTAAAAAATTAATATTTATAAAAGTAAATGAGAAATAAAATGGACTTAAATATAAATAGTTTAATGAATTGAAGATATACAAATAAGAACAATATCATATATTTATATCTATATTACCTTGAAAAACTAATTTTGAATTATTTTCGTCTATATATATTGTTTCTAAACAGTGTTAAAAACCTGCACTGTCTGCTGTAATTATACTTTATATATTATAAATTATGTATCCTACATAAAATTTAATAAGATGTTAATAATTGAACCAGGTGTACTTTGACACAAATCCTCCATTTATCTAATCTATTGAAAACATTTGATGATTTCTTCAGCATTTTTATCTTTAAAAATTTATTTCATAATTACAATTACCTTTTAATATCTTCAAAATTAAATTATCAACCAAACATTTTAGACAAAAATAATTAGATTAATATAAGAAATATTAAAAATAATAGAAATATCTATTATCTATTGATACCATACACTACTTTCATAAATTTTCCTTGCTATAATTAATTAATAATTTTTAAAATTAAAAACTTTAATAATTTTTTTTATCTAAAACCCTAATGTTTTGAAATTTCTTATTACGTGGATTTGTCTTACTAATAAAATTTACTAATATATATATAAGGATATAATTTACTCCCTTTTATTCCTTCTCCCTTTGAGTGTAGGAAACCAACCAATCACCGTTAACTTCCTATCAATTTATTTAAATATAATATTAAAACTACCAATTTATTAATTTATTAATTTATTAATGGGAATGGCTCATCAAACGTAGCCACGTTTAAGAAAAATGGAAAAGGCTAAACGCCGGGTAAAAAAAAATTAAACGGTAACAACAAAAAAACTTTAAACGTATTCCTAATAAGCCTATTAGGAATATCTATTTTATCTACTAATATATATATGCATGGTGAACACTCCGGTGCACCCAGTGCACCGAGTGCACCCGCTTGCGTTTATGCTATCTAGAGTCGTATTTTCATTGAATTGAACTTTTAAATCAATAGATTTAATCTTAATAAGTCTAAATTGAGCTTAGTTGAAATTTTTAGTCATCTAAGTATAAGATTATACCTAATGTTCTTTAGGTTTCCTTCTATAGCGGTATTTTTTCCCAATATGATAGATCAGCAGGTCTACCAAATTAGTTTTTTCGTTCAAATCGCTATATGTATCTTTTAACGACATGTAGATACTTATCCTCGAAAAAACAAGATTTTAAGAACATATTTATCTATCAAAACGCAAGCGGGTGCACTCGGTGCACCGGGTGCACCGGAGTGTTTTCCATATATGCATATATAAAAGCACACCCTTTTTATTCCTTCTCTCCTTAAGGGTAGGATTTTAACCAATCAAAATATTTCTTTATTAAATACTTTTTTCATAGTCAGTTATTATTCTATTTTTCTATTACTTTAGTAGACATGGAGGAGAGATTTTGTTACAAATAGTTTTTCTTCCTTTTTTTCAGTTAAAAAAAAAACTAAAATACCAACCTTAATCCGGAGGAAGATCCAACTCCAACCCTTTCCAAGGGTTGGAAGCCTTCCAACCTTTTCTCAATCATTAGATCACACTTTGACCCTTTGACCAATCCAATGGTCTAGATTGTTAGGGGTATTTAGGACTTTACACACACCATTTAAATTATATATTTAGATTAAATATATTAATATTCACATTGAACAGCCGGTGACTCTCCAGCGGCCGGCCACCGTCGCCGGTGACTCTCCGACGGCCGGCCACCGTCGTCGGTGACTCTCCGGCGGCCGGCCACCGTCGCCGGCGACTTTTCCAGCGAGACTCCGGGTGGCAAGCACCCTTAATTAATCACGTGGGAAAAGCGGGGGAAACTCACCCCAATACAATCACTGAGGATAGCGTAATTAATATCCGGACTAAAACAACAATTGAGGTGGGTGCCGAGGGGAAGGTTGTGCCCCAAGTGAGCCAGCAAATCGGCAGGCCTATTCCCCTCTCTAAAGATGTGGGATATACGAACATCCCAGCTTCGAGAACGCCAATCCTGAATGGTCCGAACCACACTTGTGTGCCGGCCCACAACGGTCTCGTTTGTGTTGGCCGCTTCAACCGCAGCCAAAGAATCAGCTTGGAGATGGATCTTGCGAAAACCCAAGTCCCAAGCAATTTTGAAACCAATAGAGATGGCTCGAAGCTCTGCTCTCATAATAGAGCAATTACCTAAATTGGCTGCAAAGGACACAAGGCAGCGGCCCGTGGAGTCTCGGAGAATCCCCCCCGTCGCAGCACGATCCTGATTCTGAATGTCCGAACCATCTGTATTAATAGTGACCCAACCCTCCGGAGCGGGTTCCCACCTCACCAGGACATCCTCCCTCTGACTAGCTCTCCCCAACAAACCTTGTGAGTCCGCTTTCATTGTCTCTCGAACCCCGGCGATCCAATAAAGGACTCGTAGGCGGAGCTGATCGCTTGTCACAAGCTTATGCTCGAAGATTGATTCATTTCTAGCTTTCCAAAGGAGCCAATAGTTAGTCCGAACACCAAATTGAACTCATGGTGCCCAATACCCAGCCGCATCCACTCAGTAAGGTCATTAGTGGAGAAGAAGTCGTGAATACTATTAGGCACAAGGGGCTGCCAAACTGTCCTAGCCAACTCACAATCTCGGAGGACGTGTAATAAGCTTTCCTCTCGATCCGGGCATCTGGGGCAGTAGGCAGCATCCGTCAAGTGGCGACGGGCACGTTCCACATTGGTCAAGACTCTCCCATGAGCGACGAGCCACAAAAAATGTTTAACCCGGCTAGGTCCATGCCAGTTCCAGATAAGCCGCCAGATGTTACTACAATCATGGTCAAGAGTGTTGGCAATAATTTCATAAGCAGATTTGACCGAGAAAATACCTCGAGGATTGGGACCCCAAATAAGATCATCCTCCTCATCGCCGCCAGCTGGAGGGTCCATGCCCGCCACCTGGTCCACAATCCGAGGAGGCAGGGAGTCATTCAGGAGCGCCCAGTTCCATCCGCCCGAAGGGTCGACAGCGTCTGCCACAGACATTGTCTTCTCTTCCTCCGAGAGGTCTCGAGTGAGGTGGTCTCGCAAGGTAACTCTACTTTCCAACCATCTAGACTCCCAGAGAGAGGTTGTTCTTCCGCTAATTATGGAGCATTGGGAAGCTTTTTTTTTTGGATGAATTTACCACCTTTTTTTCTGTTAACTAGTTAACATTATTTTTTTAACTAATAACGAGTTAACATGGTTTTTACCTAATAACTAGTTAACATCGTGTTTTGTTTGATAACTAGTTAACATCAGGATTTAGATAACTAGTTAACAAAAAGTTTAGTTGATAACTAGTTATCAAAATTAGTTAACTAGTTAACACATTTTTTTGCTGTTAACCGTGTTTTCTTTACTGATAACTAGTTAACATGGCTTTTATCTCTGATAACTAGTCAACAACGTTTTTTGTTTGATAACTTGCTAACATATTTAGGTGATAACTTGTTATCAACATTAGTTAACTAGTTATCAAATTAACATAATTAGTTAATTAGATAACTTATCGAGTTAACTAGTTAACATCATGACTAAGATAACTAGTTAACATTTTTTTTAAGATGATAACAAGATAACCAATCGAGTTAACTAGTTATCCAATCGTGTTAACTAGTTATCAAGTTGTTAACTAGTTATCTAATCACGTTAATTAGTTAACTAATCTTGTTAACTAGTTATTTTATTTTTAATTATTTAATTTGTCGAGTTAACTAGTTAACATTATGATTGGATAACTAGTTAACGAGGATATTTAGTTGATAACTAGTTATCAAAACTTGTTAACTAATTATACGAACTAGTTAACACGTTATTCGAGAACCAGTTTATATAGTTCAAATGTTATAACAAAAAATGTAAACAACTAGGATTGAAATCGTAATCTTTCATAATTACTAAAAATATCCTCAGTTTTGTAAATTATACAAATAATTCACTTAATAACCAACCACGTGACAAATCAGTCACCTAACTTGACCATGTGACAAATCAGTCACTTAACTTGACCATGTGACAAATCAGTCACTCATCTTCAACCTTTGAAATCAACGTCGCTGCTCCAGACGTCGTGCTCCGCCGGCCGCCGCTCCTCTACGCATCTCTTCTACCTCTTCTTCTGTTGATGTACACCAGGACAAATTAGAGTGGAATGGCGGCGGCTAAGCTGTGCACACAAGTGAAGGATTCGCGGCGGTGGAAGTTTCGTTCAAATCGGAGGGAGGCTTACGACATGGGAATCAGAAGAGTGGAAGATGCGATCCCCATCTCGGAGTTGTCGATTTTTTGGGTTGTTGAGAACGGGAGGATGATTGATGTTTCACGAGGCTGGGAATCGTGGAGGAGTTGCTGGGTCGGGGATATCATCGATTTGCTGGGTTGAAAATTGAATCGCGGATGATTGATGTTTCAACTACCATCGATTTGCTGGGTTGAAAGATCAAGTCTATGCTAAGGAGTTGTGAGAGTCGACTTTGATCAAGAATCGATGCCCGCCGACAATGAGGAGAAGAGGTAGAAAGGGTTGCGGAGGTGAGGAGATTAGATTTAGGGTTTCATTAAATGTTTCAAAATACCAGAAATGCCCCTCCGATTTTTGGTTGGAACCGGTCCAACCTTGAAAGGATTGGAGCCGGATCCGGAGCCCCTTAATCCTCCTCTACAAAAATAAATAAATATCACCCATCACAAGGGGCTTATATGTATAATTGAAACAAATGAAGGAAAATTAAAAACAAGAGAAACAAAAAAATAATACTATATTATCTTTATTGCATAATGTGCGAAGTTCATTAAGGATCATTTATTATATATATATGATTTTAAAATGTCTAACCATATATAAATAACCAATAATAATATCCTATAATAGTTAAAATTAATATAGATTTTATCATTTGCTTACAATTTAGTAGGATGTTAACTATTAAATTTCACTAAAGTTTCGGTAGCACCGGAAGTATTATGAGTTTGAGTATTCAAAGATGAAATAGACATATACTTTAATCTGAATCTCATATTTTTCTAATTAAAAAAATTATTCATATACTCAAGTAAACGGGTGGATTTTTAGCATGTTAAAAGTGAAAATTTTCATTTCGTTATACTATATTTTGTGTTTAAACCTATCAATATTCTAAAAATTAATTGATCATCCTAACGAGATCATATAATTATAATTGGATTAGTGAAAAAAATTCCAAGTAAAAAAACACGAAATTTTTTAAATTACTTTGCAAAATTTTTAAATGGTTCATCATTAAATTTTCTTATGTATTAGATTTTTATTAAAAATTAGGCACATCACACTTAATCCAAGTTTAAGAGATGACACTTTATAATCATATATAGGCTTAAGGTTTCATGACTTTAAATATTTTAGAATTTAAGTAATTAATGTGTTGATATTTCAACATTAATTTTTATTATGTAAGTTCAAATAATAATCCTTTAAAACTCTTATAATTTTATTACTAATTTTGATCATGTTAATTATATTATAATATTTTCAGTGCTAAAATATTTTAAAATTATTGTTGGTAATTTTATTTTAGTTTATTATTATTATTTATAAAGTACCAAACAAAAAAACAACCCACTAGAGTGAAAACTTCAGGTCGTACAAAACAACACCATGAAAGCTTAATGCCTTGATAAACCTTTCTCACTTCTAGAAAACCCAATACACATTGCCAACACTCTATCGCTAACCCTAGGGCACCAAAAGTTCAACCTAGAAAAGTCATCTCCCTCAAAGAGGTTTACGAGTCCAAGATACTCACAGAAAACAATCACTAACATAAATAGAACTAGTATTTTTGCCCGCCCATTGGGCGGAATATTATGTTAATATGTATGTATTATTAGTTATTTAAGAATTTCAAATATTAATTAATATATCAGTAATCGTGTTAAGAAACCAAATTAATATTTTTGAGTGAAAATATTAAATTAATATTTATCCATAGTGATTTTTAATTTATATATATATATATATATATATATATTATATATATATATATTATATATATATATATATATATATATAAAAGCTTTCTTTTAGAATATTTCTTAGTTATAATTACTGTGGTATCTAACCCATAATTTTTTTTTTTGCTTTGTAAAAAAAAACCCCATAATTTTTTATAAATCTAAACCAAAGTTTTTGACATATCTAACCCAATATTTTTTACAAATCTAATCCAATTTTTTTGACAAATCTAACCAAAAATTTTAACTAATTAATCTAACCTATAAATTTTTAGAAATGTAACCCAAAGTTTTTGACAAATCTAACCCAATTGGCGGAATGTTATGTTAATATATATGTATTATTATATATTTTAATTTAAAATATTAATTAATTAATCACAACGCTCTCGTGCGGTTGCTATCAATGGTTTTGATTACTGGTTTGCAAAGCATGATGTCGTCCCTGCACCGAAATTTGAATTTTGATATTAAATATTTTCTCAATTTTACAGCTTCTCATTCACATTTTTTCTAATTCGGGTTGCATGCAACTATCGCTTGAAACTGTTGGTTTTTTTATCTAACATCAGAGGCTACTTTCGTGCTTCTTTACTTGACAGTTAATCAGACACTGCATCTTACTTCATCAGAACTGGCATGTGCTTACCACGATGTCTGCGATGAACTACCACCTCCAACTGCCAAGCCACAAGCATGCGATTACATATGATGACTTCAAGGTTTCTGAAATTTGGGGACTTCTGCTCCATCGTGCTCATTTGCTCGACCAGCTGCCACAACCAATATTGACCAAGATAATATATAAAAAAACTCTTATAAATAAATAATTAAATTATATGGTAGGTACTACGTTACTCAATTCTACTTGTGATCAAATTAACTTGAATGTGAATCATAAAAAATTATGTCATATTATGACATGATTTGATGAACCCGCCCAAAAAGCCCAACACAACTACATTGTTGACTTGAATTAACTAAATTCAACATGTGACTAATCAAGTCATGACTCGATAAACCCACTACACATTTAACTTGTGATCTTATTGACTCGTAATTTGATTAAACCTACAACTCAATGGACCTCGTCATTCTAATTCGAATAATATACGAATTAAAATATGTTTCTTTTACAAATTCATTTGTATGAAAGTTGATCATCTAGATCAATCTAGCCCGACCTAGCTTACTCGTCACATTAATTGAATAAAAGTCAACAACTCATAACTCGATATATTTGCACATGATTTACCAAAACCAGGAGCGGATCTAGGATTGAATCATGCACTGATCTGAAATTGAAGAAAAACATTTCAAGTCACGACAACAATTTTGAATAACATAAAAAGTCTTCAAATCTATACTTGCAACTTCAATTATACACTTCTAATTATGAATGAGCTATTAAATATTTGGACTTTAATTAATTAAATTTGAAACCAAGGCTCAAACTAATCCACGATTGAGTCGAACTAATACAACACTAAACCAATATTAAAAAATGCACTGAGCCGAATTCGAAATACCCAAAAATAGATGCTCGATTTTCAAAGACGGTTCGAAAGAGGGGTGAGCCGGGCACCCCTAGATCCGCCCCTGAGCAAAACACGTGACCCAATAAGTGCATACTCGACTAACTTATCTAATGATCATGATTGTTCATATGGACTACTTCTCATTCTGGGTATCAAATTAACCATTAATTGTTTCAGTTATGTTATTCGTATAGATTGCACCCATTTTAACCACCTAATATTTTTTATGAATGATTTACAGTTTTTAAGTTTTAACTATTAATTTGATTCAGGTATAAACTTTTCAAAATCAAACCAATAGAGAATTATAATTTTAAATTTGAGTAATGTAAAAATTATAATAACATAACTTTTACTCGGAGAATAAATATTAAATTCTTATTATAACATATGTTTATGAAGAGTTAAATTTATTAAACAAAAAATTACATAACATTAGTAGAATTATTTCGTATGAATGTATATATACACATTAAAGTAAATGTGGATTTAAGGAAAGGTATTAAATGTGAAAGTATTTAATAGGATGAGAGAAAATAATTATATTTTGATTTAAAAATTGTTGATGATGTGGAAAATTGTGAGAAGAGTTCTAGCTTATGTGGCAAACTCAAACTCAAGAACACCCTTAGTATATTTTAAGATTGAGTATATTTTAAGATTGAGGTAGAAATAATTACATCAAGCCACAACCAACAATACAAACTCAACTAAACTATATTGAGTGCCTACGAGGATCCCTTCTTACGATCCAAATCTCATGCACTCTTATAGCACACATAATTCTACTAATCTTCACATCAAAACTAACACACATTACTACAAATTTGATAAGTAAAAGCTAGGGGTGGCGATTACCCATCCGCGGATTATTTTGTCCATATCCAATATGATCCATATTTAAATGGATCGAATATGGATCAACACTAAATGGATCGGATTTTATTTGGATCGGATCGGATCGGATATGGATTTTAAATTTAATTCATGTCGGATTTGGATCGAATTTGGGTGATCCATTTAACTCAAATCCAAATCTCCAGTATAAAATTCAAATTGCAGGAATACAATTTCAGTTCAAGTTACAGTCACTGTTATAGTCGCGTCCACCAAATAACAAAAATGGAAAATAGCACTTTGACCCCCTCTATTTTGCCAACTTAACAAATAGCCACCTATACTATAAATCACTCGTTTTACCCCCTCATACTTTTCCGTTTTGGTCCTTTCCGTTTCAACTTTCGTCTTATTAACAATAAATTTGGACACATCCACACACCGACAAAGAGAGATATCAAATTTAGGAGATGAAGAGTTGGTTAGGTAGGTATCACGATGAATATGGTGAAATGCGAATGATTTTAAAACCACCTTTTATTCATCGATTTCATCCTATCTAACCATATATATACATATATTTCTAATTAAAAAAACGCTTAGTAAGCGAATATATGTCTATTGCAGCTAACATGATGTACTGAATGTGCATCAATTAACGTTACAAATACGAAAGTTGGAACGGAAAGACCCAAACGGCAAAGTGGTCAAAGTAGGAGGGGGTAAAAAGAGCGATTTATAGTATAGGGGGCTATTTATTAAGTTGGCAAAGTAGAGGGGCCAAAGTGCTATTTTCCTAACAAAAAGAAAGAAAGATGCCGCAATCTTTTAAATACAATGGCCCCTGATGAAGTTCATTTTAAATGAAGTTACCTCTTCATTGACAAATCACCAAATAAGAAAAAGAAAGAGTAGGAAATCCTTAGAAACACAGGTAACTTGCTCACTAGTAAAAAAATGTTACAGCTAATTGACGGTAGCAGATTTAATTCAGTAGTAAAAAAAACACAAGTAACTTTATTAGCGAGCAAGCAAGAAGAATCGGCTATGACGGTGAGTATTAGGTCGGGTGATATTTTTGGATATAAATTATGGATATTGGTTTATGGGTAATTGGATAAAACCCAACCCATTTGGATAAAATCCACATTCTATCCAATTTAAATGGATTTGATATTGATCCATCCATTTTAATTGGATATCCATTTAAATGGTATCCGTTCGGATGGATCGGGTGGACATCCGCGGGCTTGGATAAAATCGCCACCCCTAGTAAAAGCTATCAAATAACAAATTTGATAAGTAAAAGCTATCAAACATTACTAGGTAGAAGGGTCGTTTAACCCTTATATCCACTTACTGGAATTTTAAGTATGTATAAATTATTGTAATATATACCATTATTTTGTGTATTTAAAAGTTATTTTTCATTGTTGGTACATATATTTTTTATAATTGTGATTACATAAATAATAGTTATATTCGATACTTGAGTAGAAAACTATATAAGTTAAATAGATTCAATAAAAATATATGTTTACTGAGGGGTTAAGAGTTATTTTATTCTAATAAAAATATTCTTATAATGAATAATGAGTTTCTAACACTCTTTTATGAATTATTCTAAAGAATATTATATCATGAACTAATCACATACATAGCAAATCTTAATTAATTTTAGGGAAAATGGTGTTTTGGCCCCCTCTACTTTGCCAAGTTAACAAACAACCCCTATACTATGAAATGATCAATTTACCCCCTTCTACTATGTCAACCTAACAAACAGCCCCTTCCATCCAAATTTCCATCCAAAATTTCGTTAAGTGATGACTCACCAATATGACTCATCCACAATTAATGACTGTACATTGCCACATCAACGACTTTCATCCATCTCAACTAAATTAATTGAGAAAAACAAAAATTATAAAAAGAATTAAATTTAATTTATAAATAAAAATAAAAAATATTTTTTAAAAATATTTCGTTTATGGATTTTAATATTAAAAATGAAATAATTTTTTTCTAAATAAATATAAAATTTTTTCTAAAAATTATTTTTAAATTTTTAAATTCAAAATATTTATTAAATTTAATTGAAAAAAAAATTAAAAATAAAAATCCATAAAAAATTAAATATATACTTTTTAATATATAAATTTAAAATTAATATTTTTATTGACTTTTGTACTAAAAATGCACTGTCATTAATGATGTGGCAATGTATTGTCATTAATTATGGATGAATCATATTGGTGAGTCATCACTTAACGGAATTTTGGATGGAAGGGGCTGTTTGTTAGGTTGACATAGTAGAAGGGGGTAAATTGATCATTTCATAGTATAGAGGGCTGTTTGTTAACTTGGCAAAGTAGAGGGGGGCAAAGTACCATTTTCTCTTAATTTTATCAATTGTTTGAACTTTGAGAAGGAGCTTAGTTTAAATTATTATGTATGTATTCAGTAAAATCTAAAAATAAATATAAAATTTTTTACACCACAATTAAAAAGAAATAGTTCACCACCATTTTTGCTATAAATTTGCCCCCATACACTAACGAACGCCTGAATTTTATTTATTTTATAAAGTCTACATTAGAGTCCATACCCTTAAAAAAAATACATTAAAGTCCATAATAACTGGTTTTTATTATATGAATTTAATGTAAATCAAGAATATTGTGATAAATGTATTATAGATTATGAATAGACGAGACAATTTTTCCAAATAAGATTGTTGTTTTGTGGCCCACCAACGGGCGTGCGAAAAGCTAGTTAAAATATATAGGAATATAAAAGACCACCCCTTTTATTCATTCTCTCCTTAAGTTTAGCTAACCAATCAATCACCTTTTTTATTAATTAATTATTATTTAAATAAATTTTACATAATAAGTAAAAAAAAACCCCACTTTTTAAGGAAAAAACCATTCACTTCCCACATTCATGATTTAGTTCCTCAATATTTTAACAACTTGTTTTTAACCTTTTCTTTATCTCATTCGTTTTTGTTTTAAATAATATTTTATGTTTTTCTTGATTTTTTTAGATGGATAATCTCATAATTTTCCAACTACACCATCACTAAATATATTCTAATATTCATTTGTATTTGCGGACACAATTCTCATATCAAATTGTATATCTAAATGTGCATATAAAAGAATTCAAAATATTAAAGTACAATGTAATATGTCCTTTTCAACACTTAATTTTTTAAAAACATAATTCATAATATCATAAAAGAAAAACATAATTGATAATTTTGTATCTAGATAACTAAAAACTAACTAGATAACTAAATTTGTGATACTTTTACATCTAAGAAATTAACTGTAAAAATATACTATAATAAATTGAACCATAATAATGATCCAAGAGTACCAGGTAATTAGAGAAATTATTTTACATAACAAAAACTCAGTGTTATCTAAACCGGACCGGACCGGCCGGTCCGACTGATAAAACTGGGAACCGGACCAAGATCCGGTCCGGTCGGCCTCTAAAATGACACCGACTGAATGTGCCCCTGGAATCCGGTCGAACCGAACAAACCAGATAAACCGGTCGACCCGGATTGGCCGGTTTTGGCCGGTCTGAAATAAAAAAAAATCAGTTTCTAAAATCAAAATCAAACGGATTCTACGCCCTGAGCTGAAGCTTCGATGACCAGGATCGGCGGGGGAAGACGACATTGCTGAAGTGGTGAGATCTTCGCGAGTAGCTCGAATAGGATCAAATCGGAGTCCAAACCTAGGGTTAGATAGAGAAGCCCGAAGCGGACGGAACAAGGAAGGGGAGGCGGTGAAGGCGGCGCTCTGCATTTCCGGCGGAGTATAGAAGAAATGGGAGTGTAGGGTAGGTGTGGAGCTTCGAGGAGTCCGTCGAGAAATTGGTGAAACAGTGCGTAATGGCCACTGATTGTTGTTCTTGTTATTTATGGGTTTTTTTTTACGTTAGGTGAAGGAAATTGGAAAGGGCGGATATTCTGGAGGTTTTTAGGTTTGTGATTTATTGTGTGATTATTGTCTGTGTTAAAATTAGGGGGAAAATTCTTTGGTGTTAGCTGTGACTGTGTGGTGGGTTGGTGAGTTGGCGACTGGCATTGTGGGTTTGTCTATGTGTCGTTTTCTGGAATTTTCTACTTTTATGAAAAAAGGTTCTTTTTCGTGAAAATATAAATGATGAAAGGAAACATGTGTTTTGGGTTGGTGAGTAGTAGGGGTGGGAAGCGGGCTGGGCCGGGCTAAGGTTGGACTACTCTTCAAAAGATTGCAATCCGACTACTTAGTCAAACATTAACATCATCTGGATGTGAGCGTAATTGGAGTGTGTTTGAGCGTATTCATACTGATGTGAGCGTAATTATGAACTATGAATTATGAACTTTGAATGGTGAATGGATTTTGGATTATGCACTATGGATCATAATATTTTTGTGTTTATATAGTTACCGGTTTTATACCGGTTTTTACGGTCCAATCCCGGTCGGACCTCTAACCCTTGAACCTTTCGCTGGGCCGGTTCGATGTCCGTTCCGGTCCTGACAACATTGCAAAAACTCTATACCATTCTAATCCACTTTCTACTTAACGTCTCTATAAAACATTGTTGTCATGATCGGACTAGGCTTATTGGTCCAACCATAGAAATCTTGAATTTGGAAAAATTTATCCATTATTACTTTGTTGTTGTAAACACTTACAATGACAAGATAAAAATATATTGACACCTCACATAATTTATTATATAAATTATATGATCGTTTCTTTGTACCGAGTTTGACGGTTCATTCATGGTTGAACCTTAAAAGATTAAACCTCTTGATTGACCGATTCGATGATCTATCCAGACCTTACAACATTGATACAAAGTATTGCATTCTCCATGTCATAATGTCCAACTTAGTCTAGGTAACTAATTTCCCTGAAGGTGTCTTGCCTTCTTCCACCTTCTTTAAATGTTTAGTTAAACAATCATACTTTCGTATTTGGATCTTAAATAAATAGTGTTAAAAACGTAAATTAACAACAATAATAATAAGATACTTCAATGAAAACTATCTAAGTTAAATAGATTCAATAAAAAAATATATACATTAAGGAGTTAAGTGGTAATTTATTATTTCAAAAATTAAAATAATCTATATCTATACTATATATTAAGAATTTTAAAAAGAGGATACCCAAATCCAATCTTCTCATTGATTGTAGGATTCCATCCAATAATTCTTTTTTTTTTCATTTATTTAATTATTTCATTAATCTACAAAATTCATTTTCTTTACTAAAACCACGTTTTCAAATATATTTTTTTCCCGAAGTTTCTCAAATGTATTTTACATAAGTGTTATCAACGGTTTAAAAAAGTTTCCAATTATTTTATTTTAATCTTTACCTCTTTAATTTATAACATTACGAATGCTTTAAAAAAATGATTAAGATCATAATTTTCAAATAAATTATTAATTAATCACTCATCTCCCACATTTTGGCCAATACTAACTTTTTATTTTAAAATTTATATTTTATGTAATTATATTACATTTTGGAGTCCTTATTCCTTACAAATTTAGTGGATAGTCGTGTAAGAATAGTTAATATTTAGAAAACTACATTTTTTAATATAACTACTTATTTAAAATCATATGATATAACTATATAACTGAACCGAGTTGAAAAAGGTAATTTAAGGACGTCTCAATCATATAATTTTAAGATATCATTACAATTGATAAAGACATGATGATTTAGTAATCAACTTACCTATAGTGATAAACTGGGCTGGAGGAAGTAATTTAAAGACATCCAATCATATAATTTATTTTATTTTAAGATATTAGTACAATTGATAAAATATGAGTAATCATCATACCTATAGCGATAAACCGGGTTGAAGGAAGTAATTTAAAGATGTCTCAATCATATAATTTATTTAATTTTAAGATATTAGTAGAACTGATAAAAATATGACGATTTAGTAATCATCATACCTGTAGTGACAAATCGGGTTGACACAAGTAATTTGAAGAGGTCCAAACTTCCAACCATTCATATTTATTGAAAACTATTTAAAAAATAAGTATTTTTAAAAATCATTAAAGAGTTAATTTTTTTGGATGAATAGTAGATTTCATTCCAAAAATGAAGAGCGTGTCCGAAGATCACAAAATCAAAGTTTACAGCTTACATTCAAAAAGCCAAGCCGCTGCTCCATCTGCTCCGAGGAAAGGATAGAAGTTTACAGCTTACATTCAAGCAGCAGATGGAAAGGATAGAAACAACATGATCACTGTTCCGAGGGTGGGGGCGGAGGTGGGGTCGGGAAAGGTGAAATGCCAAGCCGCTGCTCCATCTGCTGTCGCCATGCGATAACATCCCTGTGTCTGGCTGACTGGTTGGCCATGAACTGCCGAAGAATGGTCCATCGCTCGTTCTGGGTCTCCTTATGTGCTACTCGGTCCTTCTGCCATTGAAGCGAACCAGCTGAGTAGTCTAGCTGCCATTGCTCAATACGTGCCAGCCTGTCATTCATCTCAGCGGTGAGTAGCGCCTGTGACGGCGGACGTTCAACTGGCTGGGGGATGCGGGGAGGGAGCGATTCGCACGTCTCAAAATCCAATGAAAGGTCGATGCCCCGTGCTATGGCGAGTTCGGCACCTATATGCTCAATCGGGACACGAGGAATGTCGGGGTCCCATTTGTCACTGAGCTGGAGGTTGTCGATCAGACATGAAATGAAAGGTCCACCCGGGAGCTTAGAAGGAAGTTTCTTGGTGGTAGTGCGCTTGTGGAATAATCGTGCAAGCCACCATCCGGGATGGAAGTTGGCATCCTCCTCTAAAGCACAAAATAAGACGAGTTCCTCCAAAGAAACAAGGTGACGGCTCGTCTTGCTGCAATAACACAGAGACTGCACTCAAACATAATGCAAGAATTTAAGAATAGGGTGAAAGATGTCACCGACCGTGGGATTGACGATATGCGTGATCTCAGATTGGCAGGAGGCCCATCTCCACACATCTGGGTAAGGAGGACTCATGATGGAGTAGGTGTCCGCGAACCCAGGGGATGCGTCCTGGATATCGGCAAGGGGGTCGAACAAGAGGGCAAACTCATGGACGGTCATCACATGCCGGACACCCCCCAGGCGGAAGGAAACAAATTTGGAGATGGCGCTAGGCTTCGGCGTGAGGCGCTCAAAGGAACACCAGAACTCTTGAAGGGCGACCAGAGGATAGGGCGAACCGAGAGTGGTCAAGGATCGTAGGCCAGCTTTATGAAGGGCGGTGTCGATGGTGGAGTGCCAAACTGGGTTGTGGTCCCTGAGACTGTCCAAAGAAAGAACTGCTGCCTTAGCTGGAGGAATGACTTTGATCCTCTGAAAGACCTCTAGCTGGTGCGGCTCCAGGGCTGCGATGAAAGGATGTAGGGCCCCAGTGGCGGGTGCAGGAATAGAGGAGACAGGAGTCACAGGGGTCGGTGCATCCTCGGGGATGATGGCCACAGCCGTCGATGTTGGTGCAGCTGGTGCGGGTGGTCGGGAGGGCTGAGTCCTCTTCTGTCGAGCCGAGGATCGCTGTGCCCTATCCGCACTGGTGGTCTTGAAACGTTTGGGAGCCCTGTAAAACATAACTCAAGGAATACCTGAATGAGAAATCAAGATCCTACCCCACACGTAGACCAACAAGTGGGGGTAAACAAATAACGCAGAAATCTACCGAGGCGAGACACAGCAGCAAAGAACTGTCAATCAATTAAGAAAGCATGAGAAATGGAATGATTCATTAACATGATCGCACAGACAACAATTCACGAGCCTTAAAAGTTCAAAAAGAAATTGCCAGAACCTAGCCAATTGAGACCGAAATAGTAATCATGAAAATCGAGGAAGAACCAAAAAGTCAACAAAAGTCAACCATGCCAAAAACCGGAAGTCAAAAAGCCAAAAGAGTCACAATCAAGGGCTGAACAACTAACCGTGAAGACATGACCCGAGAAGACGTTTGAAAATCCGAGAAATTGATGAAAAAAATTGAAAACTAGGTCGGGAGGAGCCGGAGCTGTGGAGCTCCGATTCTAGGGTTTGCACCGGAGGATAAGCAAGGAGAAAGGGCGGCGGCGGTCGGCTGATTACTGGGCGGCGGGCTCGGGCGATCGGCGAACAGAGAGACGGCGGCGGGGGTGAGTGTTTCGGCGAAAACAGAAGAATGGGGGGGGGGGAAGTTTTCGCGAAAAAAACAAAAACCGAAGGGAGGTTTTATACTGGCCGAATCCATCAAAATTTTCGGCGAAAATTCCCTTAAAAATGAAAACAGCTTCGGCGAAAAGTGTGGTAAATTTTGGCAAAAAGTGGCGGCGGAGAGAAACAGGAGAAACAGGCGGTTTAACAACAAAAGTTTTCGGCGAAAATATGGTGAATTTTTCACCGAAAATTCACTTGAAAATTGCCCGGCAGTATTTTTTATTTTTTTTAAAGAAGGGTTTTAAAACAAAATGACTCGAAACGAAAACAACTGACTCCAGCCGTGGGTTGCCTCCCATGAAGCGCTCTTGTTTAACGTCCTTGAGCCAGACGATACCTGGATCCGTGTCACGTGTCCGTCGTGAAGTAGTGCACGTCTATGGAAGAGACAGCTAATCCTTGCAGATACTTCTTAAGCCTATGCCCGGTGACTATAAACGGCTCTTGATCATGCAACTTGATTAGGACACTGCCTAAAGATGTCTGCCGCACCACGGTATAAGGTCCAGACCAACGGGACTTCAGTTTACCCGGGAAGAGCTTCAATCGAGAGTTATATAAGAGGACTTCATCTCCGGGGTAGAACTGTTTGATCGTCTTTAATTGAGAGTCATGAATTCTCTTCGTCCGCTCTTTGTATAATTTCGTGCTCTCATATGCGTGGAGACGGTGCTCCTCAAGCTCAGCGATCTGGTCGTGGCGTTTATTACCTGCTACTGCATAGCTCATATTCAACTCTTTATTAGCCCAGAATGCTTTGTGCTCAAGCTCAACCGGCAAATGGCATGCCTTGCCATAGACCAGCTGATACGGTGAGGTACCGATGAGAGTCTTGAAGGCAGTTCGATAAGCCCATAAGGCATCATTGAGCTTAGATGACCAGTCCTTGAGGGACCGGCCAACTGTCTTATCAAGAATCCGCTTGAGCTCACGGTTCGTCACTTTCGCTTGACCATTAGCTTGAGGGTGGTAAGCTGTGGACATACGGTGGGTGACGCCAAAGTGTTTGCACACCCGGTCGAAATGTCCATGGAAATGGGTACCCCTATCGCTTATGATAAAGCGTGGTGAACCAAAACGCGTGAAAAGATGGGTAAGGAAACGACCCACCACTCTTGAATCGTTAGTGGGTAAAGCTTCAGCTTCAGCCCACTTAGAGACATAATCAACGGCTACAAGAATGTACTTGTTTCCGTTGGAGGGCGTGAACGGACCCATGAAATCAATTCCCAAACATCAAAGATCTCAACAGTTAAAAAAAAAATTGGGGCATCTCGTTACGGTTAGAGATGCTACCTGATCACTGGCATGCATCACAATGACGAGCAAAGACGTCACAATCACTAAAGATAGAAGGCCAATAAAAACATGTTTCGAGTACCTTTCTCGCAGTGTGGTTGCCTCCGAAGTGTCCTCCGAACTGTCCTTCATGGCATTTACGCATGATGTCAGCTGCTTCGATGTAAGAAACACATCTCCAGATCATCCCATCAATGCTGATGCGGTATAAGAAAGGCTCATCCCAGAAGTATGACTTGGCTTCTTTAAAGAGCTTCTTGCGTGCATTGAAATCCAGCTCAGGAGGTACAATGCCGTGAGAGAGATAATTAGCCAGGGTTGCATACCATGGTTCTTCCGAGTCGGCTGCATTACTCAGATCTTGAGCGTGAGGGATTGCCCAGGGCTCGATAGCTATGCTGTTAACCTGTCCATACGTTTCAACACGCAACAGCTCGTCAGGGAAAGAATCATTGATAGGAGTAGTAGATTTACCTGTTTGTGATTCCTCCAGTCGGGAAAGATGATTCGTTGCTAAGTTCTCTGCTCCCTTCTTGTCTTTAATTTCTATGTCGAACTCTTGGAGGAGAAGGATCCATCGGATGAGGCGTGGCTTCGAGTCCTGCTTGGCTAATAGATGGCGCAGGGCAGCATGATCTGTGTAGACAATGGTATGTGAAAGGACCAGATACTGTCTGAACTTGTCAAAAGAGAAGACGATAGCCAGGAGCTCCTTCTCTGTAGTAGTGTAGTTCCTCTGAGCATCATTGAGCGTCTTGCTAGCAAAGTAGATAGGATGAAATCTCTTCTCCTTTCTCTGACCAAGAACCGCGCCAACGGCGAAGTCGCTAGCATCGCACATAATCTCGAATGGAAGATTCCAATCTGGTGCTGTAAGGATCGGTGCGGTGGTGAGTTGAGTCTTCAAAGTTTCAAAGGCCTCAAGACAAGCTTTATCAAACACGAAAGGAACATCTTTCTCAAGAAGCGTCGTCATTGGAAGAGTGATCTTGGAGAAATCTCTGATGAATCTTCGGTAGAACCCAGCATGACCGAGGAAACTACGAACTGTCTTAACTGAGGATGGCGGCGGCAAGCTGGCAATGGTTTCAAGCTTGGCACGATCGACTTCTATACCGGTCTTAGAGATCCTATGGCCCAGAACAATGCCTTCGGTAACCATGAAGTGACATTTCTCCCAACTAAGAGCCAGGTTGGTCTCCTCACAACGAGCTAGCACCTTGTCCAGATTGGCCAGACACTTTGAAAATGAATCTCCATAGACGGAGAAGTCGTCCATGAATACCTCCACCACATTCTCTACCAGATCTCCAAATATAGCCAGCATGCATCTTTGAAAAGTGGCAGGAGCATTACATAAACCAAAAGGAATGCGACGATAAGCAAACGTACCAACCGGGCAGGTGAAGGTCGTCTTCTCTTGGTCATCAAGCTCGATGGGGATCTGGAAGTAACCAGACATCCCATCTAAGAAGCAATAGTAGTCATGACTAGCCAATCGTTCAAGCATCTAATCAATGAATGGCAGTGGAAAGTGATCCTTCTTGGTGGCATCATTCAGTCGTCGATAATCGATACAGACTCTCCATCCGGTAACTGTGCGAGTCGGAATGAGCTCACCCTTTGGATTAGGGATGACAGTGATTCTTCCTTTCTTCGAGACGACTTGAGTCGGACTGACCCAAGGACTGTCGGCAATAGGATAGATGATACCGGCATCTAGGAGCTTGAGTACTTCCTTCTTCACAACTCTTCCTGCATCAGTGGGTTAAGTCGGCTTTGCGATTGTCTGACTGGTTTGAACTTTTCATCAACGACTATCCGATGTTTGCAGAAAGTTTCAGAGATGCCTCTAATGTCGGCCAACTGCCAGGCAATAGCTCGGACATGCTTCTTGAGTAGCCTGATCAGTTGCTCTTTCTGCTCGGGAGATAGGTTCGAATTGATGATGACAGGCAACTGGCAGTCCTTCCCCAGGAATGCATATTCTAGATGGTCAGGCAGCTCCTTCAAAGTAAGTTCTGGCGGATTCTCATATGAAGTAGTGATCCGACTCGATGCTGGCTCGATGTGTGTAGGCGCAGTGATGGGTGTGAATGTCGCCTTCTGCTCGTCTAACTCATCTTGCCATAGGCGCTGCTCTGGGTCTTCTAGTGCACTGTCAATCCCTGAAATCAAACACAACTCTAGCAGATCACTAGATAAGGCATTAGTAACGAAGTTGGCCGAGGCCAACTCTAGGGGATCAACAGTATAACAGTTATAATCTTGAGCAACAAAGTATCTCATGCTATCTTTAATGCGGAATGCAACACTCTCCTGTCCTACACTTAAGGTTAATAGGCCTTGTTTACAGTTAATATTTGCACCAGCAGTTGCTAAGAAAGGTCGACCTAGGACAAGTGTTCCGTCTAACTCGCGAGTATCTAAAACAACGAAATCCACAATTATAGTAAACGGACCACAACAAACAGCTACATCTTCTATAATACCCCTAGGTAGTTTGACAGACCTATCGGCTAACACGAGATGTAAAGTAATCGGTTTTAATTGCCCTAGGTTCAGCTTTTTATAGAGATAAACATGCATAACATTAATAGACGCACCAGAATCAGCCAGACTACGATCAATTTTAATGCCATTAATAATGCACGGTAATGTAAAAGGACCGGGATCAGAACACTTAGCTGGCAGTGGTGGCGGCTGTCTTATGGGAGATGGCGCACCGAAAAGAGAAGCGCATTCATTAGTGAGCGTGACTAGAGTACGCCTCCCCGTTCTTCACTTTCTTCACGAGATCCTTAAAGAACTTCCCAAGCGGTGGTATGATCTCCACAGCTTCAGTTGCTGGTATTTTGATCTCTGCAGTCTTAAGAACATTGTACCACCTCTTGTACTGAGTATCGTGATCCTTAGCCTTGCTCATTGCAGCTTTTGGGAAGGGGATCCGAGGTATGTATGGCGCTAAGACGGGCTCAGGAGCTGTCTTGGGAGGAGAAGGGGGAGGAGCAGATGCTTTATATCTTCAATTTCTGGCATATCCATGGCAGCACTGGTATCGGGCATCATGTCAGGTTCTGGAGCCTTTGGATCAGTTGTTTGCTTGCCGCTCCTAGTGGTAATAGCTTGAGCGTGTTCGCTCTTTACACCAGAGTCTGCTTGAAATGCTGCTGGATTGAGGAGAGGATTGCTAGTAAAAGGTCTTGTCATATTGCTTATAGCATCCTCTATCCTCTGGCTCTGAGCTCTCTGTCCTTGATTGAGTGCGGCTTGAGCTTTTAATTGAATGTCATGGTCGTCAAGTCTGTTCATGATCTGATCGAACTTCTTCTCATAATCCATGTCTCTATTGTAATACGGCTTTGCTTGGAACTGTTGCTGTCCTCCAATGAGTCCCGGAGGTCTTTGATACGGGTCTGCAAATCGTTTGTACTGGTTCTGCGGTACGAGGTTCCTGAAACCGGTATAGCCTTTTTGATTGTTGGCGAAGCCTTGATCAACGAAGTTTACCTCTTCTGCAGACCAGACTTCTATTTCACCGAAGTTGAGGCAGCTTCCACCGTTATGAGCGCAGGATCCACACCATCCACAGTCAGCCGAAAAGATGGTAGCTGGCGGGGGATCGAGGGGGATACCAGCTGCTTGTAGATGTTTCTGAACTTCTGCTTTGATCTGCTCTGCAACGCTCAACTGACCCTTGGTTCCTTCTCTTTGCCTCTCCCAATTTCTAGATTTTAGAGCACAGCTAGCAAAATGCAGAAGAGCATCTTGAGGAGTAAGGGCGGTGCAGTCTCCGCCTGCTAAGGAGTTGACCCACTTTGCAGATTCTTCACACATACCTCGAGCGAAGAATTCAGCCAGCTATCTTTGTTCATACCCATGGTGAGGGCAGTTGAAGAGAAGGGATTGGAATTCATTCCAAGTGTCGTACAGGCTTGCATCTTCTCTCTGAGTGAACCTGGAGATGCGGTCTTTATAAGCAGTTGTCCTTGCTGGAGGAAAGTATTCGTCAACAAAATCTTGAGCTAATGCCTCCCAGTCAGTGTAATGACCTGGTGGTTTGCTTCCAAGCCACTGCTTAGCTGCACCTCTGAGAGAGAACGGAAAAGCTCGGAGACATAAAGCGTTCTTGTTGAGGTTCCCAGACTTGAAGGTTCCACAGACAGCCAGAAAGTAAGCTATATGTGTGCAGGGATTATCGTCTGGCTTCCCTTCGAATTGTATGTCCCTAGAGATTAGTTCTAGGAGAGGAATCTTAATCTCATAGTCAGGATCATCATCATTAGAAAGCACGGTGATGGGGGATCGAAAGTTGGATGCACGCGGCTTACTGTAGTCCGCAACACTCTTAGGAGCAGCCATTGCGGAAGGGAAGATGGAACGGAAGTGATACGTTCCTGTACCTGCTATGATCTGCAAGAGACAAAAACAAACACAACCGGTGTAAAATCGAAGTGTGATGGAAATGAAAGATGGAAAGGTAGAAGAATAAAAATGCCAACTCTTCTTTCAACGAAATAGAAGAGTCCCCGGCAACGGCGCCAATTTGATGAGCTGCAGAACAGTGATCAAATACTACCAAGCTAGAAAGCTAGGGTAGATCGTATTCCATGGGTCTCCTCTACTTCCTTACTCAAATACGTTGGCAATTAAATTCAAGGTTAAACACAAGTTGCGCGTGGTGTGAGTTCCACGACTTCTATACTAAAAATGCAAAGATTGATTGAAATGAAATTAAGGTGAAGAAAAGGTTGATTGATAGACTAAGACAGACGATAGACAAGCTTAGATTTCAAATCCCCCTTAGATCACCAGAGCAACAACAATCAATAGATCAGCGATTTCCGATTCTAGTTCATTCAGTTCTCAGACACCACCGTAACTCCTGGCCCTTAGGTTTAAGACTGGCGAACATTCGTTCTATCCGATCTAGCTACCACGATTAATTAGCCGCCCGGGTACGGTCGCCTCTCACAATGACTTAACTAACTGGTGCAAATTCTAACGATTTATGAGTTACTCTTGCAGTGGATTAACCCTAACCGGTTCCTACGAAAGGCACACTCCAATTATAAGGTCAATTGTTCAACTTGATGTTCTAAAGTAAGGCGAGCGTTCGCTTCTATCCTTAGCTTAACAAGAATCTAATCTAGGTGGCCAAACTAGACAAGAAACACAAAGAACGAAGAACAAATCAAACATGAAGAAGAAACTGAATGAATTTCGAATCTAATCACCACCGATCCGTGACCGCTTTAAAGCCCTAGGTCACTTAGGGTTCATCTAATCTAAGCTCTACGAGTTTAGCTACTCATATTCAATACAGAAGAATCGAAGACAGACAAAGAATACATCTCAGGTAGGTAAACAGAGAAGAACTGCAAAACCTAATTTCGACGACTCCTTGCAGCTTCAATCTGCTGAATCTTCACTCCTAGCACTGGCTCTCCGAGATGGATGGATGGCGTCACGATCCGTTCCTGGCTCCTTGAACTCTATCCACTCGTTCTCTCTTTCTCTCAGTCTTGGGATTTTTCGTCGCGTGTAAATTGTGTGTAAAATTGTATATCCCAATTTTAGCCGCCGCTTTTGTATTTAAACCTAATCTGAGCGACTGCTGATTTGTGCTTGGATTTTCGCCGAAAATACAAGGGAATTTTTGGCGAAAATATCTGTTGAATTCGTCTGTTTATTCTGGCTGAAATGACTTATGGTTTTCGGTGAAAACTCCCAAGGTTTTCGCTGAAAACTTCTTCTTGATTGGGCTAGTGGATTCCTTCTTGCATTTTCGGCGAAAACTCAAGGGTATTTTCGCCGAAAATCTGTGTGTAAATGGGGCAGGAATTCCTTTTGAGTTGAATGACTTTTGTGGTTGATTCAGGGTGTGATTCCTCGGGGTTCCAGTGCCTTAGACACGTCCTTGGCTACCATTTTTGATGGCGAACACCTGTGCTAACACGAAAATACTAGAAAACCATCAAATAGACCCGAAATGGGCCAAGGTAACACAAAAGGCATGAGATGGATCAGTTGAGTGAATATTCACTATTCTACCCTAAAAACCGTGTCTTAAGCAATGAAATGTCGCTTAAATGAGGCTGATAATCACGTCAATTCGAGTGTCATCAAAGAGCATTCAAAATATAGATGACTGTGGGATTCCAAAGCTCCCGAGTCACATAAAACACATCTGGGATCATCCTGTATCCCCCATTTAATGAGCCGGTCCCTAGTTGACAGTCTGCGATGCACATACAACCAAGATAAAAAACAGTTTCGCGGCCTACACCTTGCACCCCAAACAAGATGATACCAATCCACTTTAGGACGAGTTAGACGAACTGAATGCCATATAACTGAGAGCTTAATTTTGCCATAAGGGACATTGTCCCAATAGCATACTTCACCAACAACAGAGAAATGAGAAAAGAAGTCCTGCCTATTTTTAAGCAGCCTCCTCCACACCCATGACCCTGTGCCGGGGGAGAGGGTTGCCAAATCTCTCCCTTTCAACCTGTAATGCCTTAACCAAGCAATCCAAGTCAGATTGGTGTGCCACTGCCACACAATAAAATCATTGATTATTTTAGTGTTTATTGTACTATTAGGCTTTCATTTAGTGTCCTCTTGTATTGTAGTATTAGTTTTGATGACTCTCTTTGTTGTTAATGTGCTGACAATATAATCATTGATTATTTTCGGTTTTGCTATAATGGAAATTGGTTGCAAATGTATGCACTAGGAATGATTTATACAAGTGTAGGTGGAGACTAGGATGACTTATTGGCCTTTGGCAATTCTACTGCTTTGGCGTTTGCACTACTGAATAAACAAGCTGAACTCATTTTAATTGTTTAAATAATAATTCCTTGTTATAACATTTGTGATTTGGCGTTTGCTGCAACAATATTATTGCTTTTCATTTTAATTCTGTATATAAAAGTCTTTGTTATAACATTGGGTTGGTAGGTGCTTGGGTGGCTTATGTGTCTATGTAATTTCTCTGATTTTCAGATTTATAAGTGTAAGATTGTAAGATTTGTAAGATTTATGCAAGAGAATTGTAAGATTTATAATTTTAAATCTAATGAGTAAGGATTTGACGGGAGTAGCTTACATGTTTTCCAATTTTCATCAGCAGGTGATCGTTTCTTTGGGATCAAGTACGCATTATCCATTCTACAGAGTGTGCTTCCCCATTCTCAGGTTGGTAAACCGATGCACATTATTTCACTTAATTATATTGGATTTAACTAATTCTATTGATTCATTATTTTGATTCATTATTAGTTCATGGAACAGATAACACATCATTGATTGTGGCATGTTTTTAATATGTACATTGTTTGTGAATGTGTATATTTACTAGCTAAGATACTTGGACAGTGCTATTGCCTATTGATAGAATCATAGTCAGCTGGATAACGTCACTTCATTAGCTCTGGGGAAGACGACAAATACACTCAGGAATAGCAATTAAACTAATCAAACTAAGTGCAACAAACAATCTCTATACTATAATTCACTCTTTTTATCCCTCTCAATTTGGATCTGTTGTTGATCTTGTTCTTCATTACATTGAAGTTTACATCTGAATATGTACTATTAGTTGATTGATCTCTGCATTTGTACATCATGTGATTTGTTTGTAGCAAAAATTTCATTGGAATGCTGAAGATGAGGATACCATCAGAAGGTATGTGATGAAGGATTTGGGGAAGAAGTGGAGAGAGGATCGACAAACATTGTGGGATAAATTGTGTGATCCGACTCAACAAAAGGAGCATAACTATCAGCAGAAACCAAAGAAGGTGGATGCGGCAAAGTGGCAGACCTTTGTAGATCATCGGATGAGCAAGTACATGAAGGTAAAGATTTATTATGTTTTCAATTAAGTTTAAACCTTGTACTTTTCTAACTCTTTACGGAATGTCACGGAAAATTTCTACCATAAACAAGGCAAATCGAGCAAAGCAGAAGATTTATCATACTTCTGGTTCCAAGAGTATCTTGGCGAAGGGAAAGGAGCTGGTAAATAATCGTCTTTTGAGTTATTTTCTGAATTATGTTGTTGAAATTATTGTGCAATATCGATGTTGAGAAACTGCAAAAATACAGGAGGATGAATGGGGTAGACCTCCCACGAGGGGTGAGCTCTTTAGAGAAACGCACCAGCGTACTGGACGATCTGGACCTGATAAATATCCGAATGAGGAAACAAGAGAAGCAGTTGTAAGTACTTAGTTAGATGTAGTATCTACTTCAATTGTATAAATTAGTTTTTTTTGTCTGACATGATTGTGATTTTTGTAGGAGACCGTTGAGCGTTTCATGGAGGATCCAGCGACTCATAATCACATTAGCTCGTTCGATGCTGTTGGTCGAGCCTTTAATCAGAAAGAGCATTCTGGTTGTGTTCGCGGTCTTGGTTTTGGACTGACACTATCACAGGTATGACAGCTCATGGTCTATGTCCCTTCTAGTGTACATGAGCTTAAAGTATCACTTTCTAGTTACTTTTTTGCAACATTTCAATAGCGTTCTTATGTAAAATGTGTCGTGCTAACTTCATCTAATTAATGCACCATTCAGAGGTAGACCTAGCCACCCAAGAGGAGGTCTAGAATTTCCATATATGGTTTCTGCATTAAACTCTTGTATTGAAGTTTTGGAGGAGTAGTTTGTCAACTTTTATTATTCCAAGCTTAAATCAATAACAGTGCAAGTGCTAGAAGCTTAGGGGGTCAATTTCAAACTTAATGCATCTTACAGATTCGTGACTTGGCTCATCCCTTCATTTCTTATGATAATAATAGTGGACCATTCATTTCTTATGATAATAGACTAATAGTGGAGAGCCTGCCGGATGTGGGAAGATTAGTATATGCTGAGATATTCAACAACTCAGCAAGAAATATTTAGCTTGCTATTAGATCGAGCAAGATACAACTAGATTGGTTTCGGTTTGTTGAAAAGAACCCTAACCCTATTATTCCCAATCATACATTTATTGTTTGTTATATTGTGATAGTAGCCCGATGCTGATCTACTTCTTTGGAGTATACTGACATTTCATCCCAGTGTCTATATGCATGGATATGGTCTTGTTGATTCTTTCTGAAATACTTATGTCGTCTAATTATATTGTAGGTATTTGGTAGCGCTAGCAGCTCTCAAAGGCCAGCATCTCAGAGCTCAATATACACGGATCCGGGATTACGGTTGTTTACCGATGGTGTTCTGTCAGTACTAAACCGAATTGTGAGCTCCAGTCAACTTCCATCTGACGTAATGGCAGATGTTAATCGCTTGACTCAGACGTTTGGAGGTGTTCAGTTGAGTCAGCACTTACATGGTGACCCACCACCTGGAGAGGCGCCATTGAGTTCACGAGGTGACGACCAGCAGTCTGGTGAGGCTAGGAGACCAGAGACTACTACCTCCCCGCTCGTAGATGTCACCAGGATCAGCCCAAGTGTTGCAGGGAGTGGTAATCAGTCTGTAGGTGCTTCTAATTCATCCACTAGGCCAGGATCAACTGATGATAATGTCCTCAGTTCGCCCAGTTCCGATAGTTCTGACAGTGACTCTGACTCTGACTCTGAGTAGATGTTGATGTTATTGTCGATTAAACATTTGTAGTTGTCGTATTGTGGTGTTGACATTTACTAGATCGTAAGTACGTATTGTAGTGGTCTGATGTGAAACAACGTTTTGTAAGGATGTTTAATTTATATTTATGAAGAAGACTTTTTTTCATTTATTCTGAATGTTAATTGTTTATTTATTATTTCGAATTAAAAATTACCTAATTCAAAATTGCAGAAATTAGGTATTAAGAGCATCTACAATGGTCTTATTTAAAAGGTTTAAAGCTTTTACAAAAAGTTTTATAACCATAAAGAGGTTGAGGTGGCACTAAAAGCTTTATATACATAAAGCTTTAGGGACTACAATGATAGGGTTTAAAAGTTTAAAGTTTTAAGTTTTAAGTGTAAATATTATATTCTATAAAATAATATGAGGTGACAATTTTGGAAGAGAGAGAATGCAAAAGCTTTGTGGATTCAAAGCTTTTGCAAAAAGCTTTATGAAATTCACCTATCAACCCATTTCTCTTTCCTAAGTTTTTACATTTTTTCAAATTTTTATTTAAATCACTCATTTATTTAACATTTTGTATGGAGTTCAAGTTGCTCTTCAGTCATGTCATTCGTATCTTTAAATAAGATCGCATAATCAGCCCCAATCGAACTACTGTTAATGGTTTCCTGCATCCCCTGCATCACTTCTTTCATTTGTTTGATCATGTCCATCCGCTCCACATTCATCGCACGAAATTCATTCCACTTGTCGCTTACGCTTTCATTTGTTTCATTGACTTTCGCTTTGGCTTTCCTCTTTGCCCTCTTTTGACCCATTGGACGATTTTCAACTTCATCATCATTAGTGGTAATGGGTGTATCCTCATCACCTACTGGTGAGTCTACTCCAGATGCAGACACATTCTTCTTTTTCGAAGACGGTTCACTTGAGTTACCTCCGTTCCATTTTGGCTCATCTTTGACCATCATCCACACATGCTCATACTTAAAATGTTTGTTACGCATGGAGTAAAACAAATCTCGTGCAGCTCCCATAACTTGATCATCCGACCAATCGCTATGATTTTGTCTTTTGGTTTGAATGAAGCATTGGTTAAATTCAATAACCGAAGGAATTATATTGAACCAATGTGATTCAAGGATTGTTGTGTTCTATCATTACCGCTCATATCATGATCGTTAAAGTATTTTGTTATTCGTTCCCAAAAGTCTTTTCTGTTTTGTCTGTTACCTTTCACACTTTCAGTTGAGATGATGAGGTAAGAGCTTGCAAGCAACTTGTCATCTTCAATGGTCCACTTCTTGCGACTTTCGTCGTTACTCATTCCGTCAGACTCTACCATATCATCAGGTCTTGTATCGGCAGGCGGTGTTGGCATACTTTGCGGTGGATATTGTTGTTGCATTGCTGGATTGAAATACTCATAGTGTGGATACATGGGGATATGAGGGTTTGAATAATATGGAAAATTCGGGATACCTTGGCATTCTTGAAACTGTGAGGAACCTTGTACCTGAGGTGGTGGAGTCGTGTATTGAGGATGAAGTGATTCACCATTATAATGACTACCCAATAACCTCGTGAAATAATTTGGCTCCATGTGGAAAAGTTAGTAATGTTAAAGTTTAATATTATTCAATTTATAGAGGGTTTTCAATCTTATCAGCTTAGAGTTTGGCGAAATATATGGGTTACCTCCAACAAATAATGTATTTATGTTTCAGTAACCATACCCCTATATTGAAGATATACATTTTTAGGCTTGGACTAATTGATTGCATTTTTCATAGTATTCCATCAAATTTCTAATGTAAATTGAGTTTGACCTATTTATCATCAAATGGATGTATTATTTTAATAATATTAAAATTTTATTATATTATTAATTTTTAGGCGATTTATTTGTCGATTTCATAATTTGTAATTATATATACGTATATTCTCAATCATAAAATACTTAGTTAGATGATACATGGTCTTGGAGCTAGTGTGGTGTATTGAATGCGTACCAATTGACGTAATGAAAATGATAAGTGGTATGGAAAGACCCAAAATGTAAAGTGATCAAATTAGGTGGTTGTATTTATATAGGGGACTATTTGTAATATTGGCAAAATATAGAGGGGCAAAGTGCTATTTTCCTTAAATATTTTAATCATATTATATTATTTATTAATATTTAAAAGGTTATAAAGCTTTATAAGTTTCATGCCATTGTAGGAATAGCTTTATAAGTTAAAGTGTACTAAAAAAGTGACGTGACATACTAGTTAAAGCTTTAAATTACACCACCATTGTAGATGCTCTTAATCATCCTAATGTTAAATTGTCAGTTTAACAGGGGTTCATAAACCCATGTTAAACGGCCGCCGTTTAGGAGGGGTTACAAACCGTTGGTAAAGTTACAGTTTAACATGGGTTTTATAACCCCTCCTAAACAGCAGCCGTTTAACAGGGGTTATAACCGCTATTAAATGGTACGTTTAACAGGGGTTTCAAACCCCTGTTAAATGGTACGTTTAACAGGGGTTATAAACCCATGTTAAACGGCTGCCGTTTAGGAGGGGTTATAAACCCATGTTAAATGGACTGTTTAACAGCGGTTTATAAACCCCTATTAAACGTACCTTTTACCAGCGGTTCAGCTTTAGCAACGATTAGTATAACAATGGTTTTCAAACCACTGGTAAAGCGTTTAACAGAGGTTTAAACCCCTGTTAAACGGACTATTAAACCCCTCCAAAACACAAGTTCTGTTGTAGTGATTTGCGGAAAATCACTGAGGAATTCGCCATATGCCATGGACCGCTGGTAATAACCCACCTAGCAACTTCGACCGAAGGAAACTGGAAGAGGTGGAGTTTCGAATCACTCTCAGGGAGGATCGACACTCGACACAAGCCATCACGTCCCCATAAACGATTCGCTATAGATGAAGATCTCTATCTTTCGGAATCGGACCCAAGAACTGACCAACCAGACAGAGATTCAAATGAGCCCGTCCTTCATTGCGGATCTCTTTAGGTACTTGAAGAACTCCCTCAACGACCTCCGGCTCAACAAGTCGCAAGGATAGATCATTCGGAATACCAAATAATCCCACCCAAGAGTGAAGATCCTCGCCTGAGGGAGAGGAGGACATACTGAAATCGAAGAAACAGAGAAGAAAAGAAGACTCAGATCGGCATAAGACCGATTCTGACGACCAAAGAACAGCCGGCCAACGAAGGAAACACAAAACCTAGAAATCGATTTCAGAGCAAAGTCAACTCCGGTCAACCCCCTCTCGTTAAAGAGTTATTAGCTAATATTGTACTAAAGTATTTTATATGTTTACACAATTCACTCTATTAGTAAAAATATTACATTTACAACTGATTATACTATAAAATTTTAGGAGACAAATATTGAATTTTCACAGCGGGGTGTTTTCAAGAAAATTTGTAAAGTTATATTTTATTTATGTAAGGATATTTAGATGAATGGTGTAAAGTTGGCAAAGTAGAGGGGGCCAAAATGACCTTTTTCCTTCTAATTTTAATCAATGTTTTTGACGAACATTGTCTATCTTTATTTTATTATTTTTCTCTACTAGAGATAAACAAACATATTGATTCAAACTCATCAATATGTCTTTATCATTGTTATGTTTTCACATGTCTTAAAATAAAATTTTTTTTTACCAATGAAAATATAACTTAGGGATAATATCATTTTGGCCCCCTCTACTTTGCCAACTTAACTAATTGCCCCCTATACTATAAATCGTTCTTTTTACCTCATCTTACTTTGGCCACTTTGCATTTTGGATCGTCCTTCCGTTTCAATTATCGTCTTCTTGACATTAAATCTGGATACATCCGCACATCGATAGGGAGAGATATTGGAGGTAGAAGACGAAGAGTTGGTCAGAGAGGTGAATTGGAAAGGTATCATGAAGAGTATGGTAAAATACGAAGAGTTTTAAAAATCACACATTTTATCAGTCAATTTTATCCTATCTCATTATATGTACTTATATTCTCAATTAGAAAACACTTAGTAAGCTTATACATGGCTGCTGGAGCTAACGTGATGTATTGAATGCGCACCAATTAACAACTTGAAGATGAAATTTGAAATGGAAGGACCCAAAAAGAAAAGTGGTCGAAGTAGGAGGGGGTAAAAAGAGCGATCCATAGTGTAGGGGGCAATTTCTTAAGTTGGCAAAATACTATTTTGCCTATAATTTTTGTAAATTTTTCATTAATTAATTTATCGATGTGTATTAACAATCATATTAAATAATCACAATTATAAAACTTCAAGAGCATAAAATATTCGCTTGACCCTGGCCAACGGGCCGTCCAAAAAACCAGTGTATATACTAATATATATATATATATATATATATATATAAAGATATAATTTACCCCTTTTTATTCTTTCTCCCCTTGAGTGTAGGAAACAAACTAATCACATTTTTTCTTTTTTTCTTTAAAATTTTTATTTCCATTATTAATTAACCTCCCATACACCAACGACAAAAATATCTATCTATCAAGGCGTGCTCACAGACACTTGTCAGCCTACCTCGCAGCTTGACTCTGGTCAAGGCGTTCTCACAGACATCACGAATACTCATATCCAGAACCAGCCAGAAGCCGAGCAGATGGGAGTGATGGACACATCATCTTAACCAGGGAAGCGCCTCTCTTTATCGTCTCTATGTCAGTTAAAATTTTTTTGTGGAATTGTCGTGGGGCGGGGCATGAGGAGTTCTTACCGTCTCTCCATTTTTACCTTTCTAACTATAAACCTGATATTATTATTATTGTTGAACCTCGTATTAGTGGTATTACTGCTGATCGTGTCATTAACGACATTGGTTTCCGCGGCAGGATCATCGTTGAAGCTCGTGGTTTCGCCGAAGGAATTTGGCTTCTTTGGAATCCAACTGATCTTGATATTACTGAAGCTGACCGCTCAATTTATCCATGCGAAGGTCAAGCTGAACGATGGGAGAAGCTGCATGATTACTGCTGTTTACGCTAGCCCTAAGCCTACAGGTCGTGTTATCCTGTGGGACGATTTGAAAACCCTGGCCAGCGGAATGACCATCCCTTGGGCGCTAATCGGGGATTTTAACTCCATTCTCGCCGCTAGTGAGAAGAGAGGTGGAGCCTCATTCTGTCCGGCTAGGGCGGTTTCTTTCCCTGACTGCAATGACCAATGTGGTTTGATGGATATTGGCTGGGTGGGACCCCCCTTCACCTGGTTTCGAGGAGTTACTAGTGAGAGATTGGATCGGTGTTTAACTTCTCAGGTCTGGACCACGTCTTTTCCCGAGTCGACGTTGACCCATCTCCCTCGTATCAGGTCAGATCATTGTCCTATTTTGCTTGCCATTGTCGGTCAACTACCGCCACTTCCCTCCAGAAGGACCTTCCGATTCATGGCCTCCTGGCTCTCACATGAGGATTTCCCTAGGGTCCTTAAGGATTCTTGGCAGGTTAATGTTGGCATTAAAGCTTCTCTCCGGGTTTTGGCTTCTAAGCTCAAGCGGTGGAATATTGATGTTTTTGGGCACATTATGGTTCGGAATAAGGCTCTTACTAGACAGCTTGAAATGTTAGAAGTGACGAATATCAGCTCTAGCACGTTGGAGTCTAGGGATCGGGAAGCTGCTATCCGGCTCGATCTGGAGAAGACGATCTGGCAGGAGAGTGTGATGTGGAAACAGAAGTCAAGGCACCAGTGGATTATTGATGGTGACCGGAATACAAGATATTTCCATCTTCTTACTCTCCAACGCCACAGCCATAATAAAATTTTGCAGCTCCGAGATGACCTGGGTAGGGTGATCGACGACCAAGAGCAACTGCTTGCAATGGCGATTTTGTACTTTCAAAACATTTATAGCGACGGTGGGGAGGGGGTGATGATTAGCATTGGACATCGCTTCGATGGGCAGATTGGTGAGCGGTTGGAGCGCCTGTCGTTTGTTCCGCCGGCAAATGAAATCCGACGAGCTGTTACTGATATGGGTGCGCTTAAAGCACCTGGAACAGATGGGTTCCAACCTATCTTCTATCAGAAGAATTGGGAGGTGGTGGGTAAGGAAGTTGTTCGGTTTGTGCAGAGATGCTTTGTCGACCCGAGCTGTATTAGGGAGGTTAACGATACAATTATTGTTCTTATCCCTAAAGTTCGGAAGCCTCTGGTGATCTCGCAGTTCCGCCCTATCAGCCTTTGTAATGTGATATACAAAATTATCACCAAGTGTATTACCATTCGCCTGAAACCACTGATGCCACAGCTCATCCAGCGGACCCATTCGAGCTTTGTGCCAGACAGACATATTACATATAACATTATTATTTTGCAGGTGGTGGTTCACTCGATGGAACATTACAGATGGCGAAATAGGAGGATGGTGCTTAAGATCGACCTTGCCAAGGCGTACGACCGCGTTCGATGGCCTTTCCTCCAGGATACACTTCGACGTGCAGGGTTCCCGGCTCCGCTTACCTGCCTCATCATGGAATGTGTCACTTCTACCAAGTTTCAGGTGCTCTGGAATGGTGGTCTGACAGAGTCATTCTTGCCTACTTGTGGTATCAGATAGGGATGTCCTCTCTCTCCCTTCCTCTTCACTATGTGTATTGAACGCTTGAGTCATATTATCAATGACGCTGTTGATGCAGGTCGATGGAAGCTAATTCATCTGTCCAGACATGGTCCTGGGCTTTCTCACCTCTTTTTTGCAGATGATTTGATTCTTTTTGCAGAAGCTTCTGCAGAGCAGGCTGATGTCATCCTTGGATGCTTAGACCAATTCTGTACAGCTTCTGGACAATCAGTTAGCCGAGAGCAGCTGTTATTTTTTTCTCCAAGCCTGTTCTGCAAAGCACCTCTACCCTTATCGCTAGTCGACTCAGGATTCCTATGATGCAGAACCTTGGCAGATACTTGGGGGTCCCAATCTTGCATGAACGTGTCACTAACGACACCTACCAGGGCGTTTTGGAAAAAATGGATCAGAAGTTGACCGGTTGGAAGGCGTCATCTCTCTCACTCGCTGGTAGAGTCACTCTTGCTCAATCTGTCCTTTCCGTAATTCCTTCTTTTATCATGCAAACCTCTGTGCTGCCTAGCCATATCTGCAATGAAATTGACAAGAAGATCAGGAACTTCGTTTGGGGAACCACCGATGAGACGCGGAAAGCCCACTTGATCTCTTGGGAGGCGATTTGCACACCAAAGTCGAAAGGCGGGCTTGGACTTCGTTCTGCTAGACAACTTAACCAAGCTTATATGATGAAATTGGGTTTTCTTTTTCTTGCAAAACCAGAGGAATTGTGGGTGCAGGTCCTACAAACGAAGTATTTCAAAGACGAGGAGGCGGGGTTCAGAGTTAAATACACCAACTCAAAGTCGGCGATCTGGCGGGGAATGTTGGCGGTTTGGCCGAGGATGATGGAGGGCGTGAGGTCGGGGCTTAGAAATGGGCGAGGAACTCTTTTCTGGACGAACTGGTGGATTGACTCGGGAGAACGGCTCATCGATTCCATCTTGCCGGGAGCGCCAGATTCGGATTTTGAGGCTACGACAGCTGACTTCTGCACCCCTTCAGGTGAGTGGGATCTTCCCTATCTTCGTACTTTGCTACCGGAGGATTTGGTGCTTCAGATTACAGGTTTGTCACCGTCGGCGGCGCATAGAGGGGATGACGCCACAGCTTGGGGGCTCGAAAAAGATGGACACTTCAGGATCCGTTCAACCTATGACCTCCTTGGTGAGCATGAAGGACGAAGACGGGATGTCGACTGGGAGCTCGTTTGGAGATGGAAGGGGTCCAATAGGATCAAACATTTCTTATGGTTGGTGGCACATGACAGATTGCTTACAAACGAGGAGCGGCGGAAGCGGACGTGGACGGAGGATGGATCGTGTTCGAGATGTGGACATCCTTAGGAGACAGTCTTGCATGTGTTGCGAGACTGTTCCGCCGCGGTGAACACTTGGACGCATTTGGCCTTTCTCTCTGACGACCGAACGAGTTGGGATCTGCCACTCCTACCTTGGATCACTCACCATCTGAAGGCGCCGAGCACTTGCCTTCTCTTTGGGGTTGCCTGCTGGTCTCTTTGGAAGACCAGAAATGAAGCTATCATCACCGATATTCGCACTACTCCGGAAGCCCTGTCATACCGTATCAGACACTGGACGTCGACGGTTGGAGAGGCTCTGATACTGGACCAGTTCATTACACCTGGTCCGCTTGCAAAGACGGTGGTGGATGTCTCATGGATGTCGCCACCACCAGAGTGGGTTACTCTCAACTCTGATGGCCCCGTTATTCCTGAGACCGGACGGGCAGCTGCAGGAGGCCTGTTCCGTGATGCTGATGGTCGCTGCCTCGCAGCTTTTAGCATGAACCTGGGGATTTGCTCGATCACCAGGGCTGAGTTGAGAGGTGCTATGACAGGGTTACAGATTGCTTGGGATAGAGGTTTCCGGAGGATTATTGTGCAGTTGGACTCGCGTGTTGCAGTCCAACTTTTACTGGGGGATGGGGAGGACTCCCACCAGCACTTTTCTGAGATCGCCAGCTTCCGTGAGATGTTGGATCGGGACTGGATGATCAAAGTCGAGCATATTTATCGGGAAGGCAACCGGGCAGCTGACTACTTAGCTGGCATTGGACATGCATTGACCATTGGTGTTCATGATGTTTCTAGTTTTGATCCTTGTTTATCACATCATCTTTTGTATGACTTGCTTGGCATTTCCCAAACCCGTTTGATTATGAATGAGAGATAAGACGCGTTTGCGCCTGAGCTTACAAAAAAAAAAAAAAATCTATCTATCTAACTAATCAAAATATTTCTTTTATTTATTTCTCTTTCCCCACAATTAAGAAATCTAATGTAAAAACAAAAAAATGGTTACCATATTCAAAATTTAAGGGTTATTGTAGCAAAATGAACTGAAGAATTTTTCAATTAATTAATTTTTTATAATACATTTAATTAATTTTTCTTTTCAAGTTTTATTATTTCTAACGAAATTAAATATATTTGACAATTATATTTAATATATTCATTGCTAAATATTAGATCAATCTTTTATCTATCTATTATCTATATCTATACTAATATATATACAAATATAAAATCACACCCCTTTTATTCTTTCTCTCCTTAAGTGTAGCTAACTAACCAATCATTCTTTTTCTTTTTCTTTTTTTCTTTTCTTATTTTTCCAATAACTAATCCCACGATTCAATTATAAATTATTTAGTCCTTTTTAGTTTTCTTTTCTTCCTTACTATTATTTCTTATGTTCAAATTCAATTTATCAATTATTTTGTCCTTCTCAAACTAACAATTTTTTACGTTAACTATCTATTTTCTAATTGGTGTACTTATCTCATTTTTGGGTAAATATTTTTTTTTACTGATTTTCTTTTAATTTTTATTTATTTCAATGGTTTATTATTATAAGTAATATAAATTGGCCTAACATAAATAATAATTCACGTTTAAGATTGAATTTGTCAACTTTTATTACTTTTTAACCAGAAATTTACTACTTTATGTTTTCATCTCATTATTTTTTTGTCAAATTATTTTTATTAAATTTCATAATTTTTTAAAACTAAATAATGTAGTTGATACAAATTTTAAAATACCATACAATTTTAATTTCTTATGTGTACATTAATTATATTCACTGTTCATAATATCCACTAACTTAGGGTTTTTCAAAATCTAAATTGTACCTACTTAATCCACTAAAAATTTTCAAGCACACCTCATTACATTATCCACCAACATTGTTAGAGGGCTTAACATATGATTTATATGAACTATATTTTATCATAAAAAAAGTAACGGTTAATACCGGGCTTAAGAACATGTTACCCTAACTCCTAAAAGGATTTCAACTTTTTTGTGTTGCCACCTAAGCCTATTAAAACTTCTCCTTTAATGTAGGATATCAACCTTATTCTTTTTTTTATATATTTATTCTCTCTCTTTTATTTGTTTCCTTTCTATTTTAATTAGTTTTCATTCCATAACATTTTATGTGTTACTCAAAAAAAATTTTTATTCACAAATTTTTTTTATTAATAACATTTTGAGCATAATGATATAATTTTTAATATATTTTATTTAATTCTTAAAAAAAATAGCATTCAAGGGCATCATGAGATAGACAAACTAATAAACATTATTAGTATCTACTTAATTCACTAAAATATTTAAAGCACATATAATTGTATTATTTACTCACACCATAAGCGACTTATGATTTCTTCAAAAATTTTAATCGTTGCCTACTTAATCAATAATTCACTAAAAATTCTCAAGCACATGCTATATTATATTATTCATTAACATAGTTAGCGGGGTTAACTTATGATTACTTAAAAATCTTGAACCTTACCTACTTAATCCACTAAAATTTTCCAAGCACACCTACTTACATTATTCCTTGACATTGTTAGCGGGGTTAACATATGATTTCTATGAACTATATTCATCATAAAAATGTATGTACTAATTTATCGGGCTTGGGAACATGTTACCCTAACTCCTAAAAATTGTTTTTTTTTTGATAAAGCTAACTCCTAAAAATTGTTGTTGTCACACAAAAAATGCAAGTGAAGTTTTTATCTCTAAAGCTATAAATAATTATTTCAAGTTATTTTAATAAATAATTTGTTAATTACTTAATATTAATATCTTCATTTGAAACTCAAATATTAATGTAAACATTTTCTAAGTTAAACCTTTTCCAAGAAAATGTCAGGCACACTTTACCCTATTAGCACACTAGAAGAAGAAGATATGTTATCATCTACTGCTATTCTTTACTCATGTCATCTTTTATTTTCATGGATATTCTCTCGCTGATAACAAAAATTATTGTTCATTTTTTATGTTTTTGTTTTCTTGCTATAAGCATGTTTCATTATCTCTGTCACTGATGAACATTTTTTGCTTTGGTTTCTTTGTATAGTCTCTATCATTAACTTAAATAAAACTGGATGATAGCCTCCAACAAGCCAATTTCATAATGATTTGTCTTCTTTTCGGTTACTACTCATTTATTCATTAATTAATTTTTTATTTCAATATATTCTAACACCCTTATGAAATTTATAGGTTTGTACATACAATATTCCTAATTAATAAAATAGAATACACAATATTTGCTTGGATATATTTATAGTTGTATAAATAGGCACCCGCCAACGGGCGGGAAAAAAGCTAGTAATATATATAAGCAAATATAATTCACTCCCTATTTTATTATTTCTCTCCTTAAGTTTATAAATTTAACCAATGAGGATTATTTATAATTTATATTTTTATTAATTCAATTAAAATTTTTTATTCAATGACAAAATAAACATCAGCAAGTCATCTCCTAAAAACTTGGCACCACTCTTTCAATTCTAGCTCACAATAGTAATAATTAATTAATTAATTTCATTGTTTCTTAAGTTGTTTAAAAAAATCAACGATTTCAAAAACTAATGCGAGATATTAACAAAAAAAAAAAAAAAAAATTCACCTCGTGTCAGATGAAAATATGTTGAGTACAGAAATCATGATTTTATATTTTATTTATAAAACCCACTAATATATCTACAATATATACAAACATATGTAACAAAATTACATTAATTCTTATTTTATCATAATTATCTTCTCCAATAGATATTTTTTCTCACATTAATTAATTAATATTATATGGTATTAAATTTTTTTCATGCTTTTATCCTGAAAACTACTCCAATTAATTAATATTTTTTCATGTTCAGTTGTTATTTCCACATTTTCTTTCTCTGGAAAGTACTTCATTACCTTATGTTGTATTTTAACTTCTGTTATTATCCACCGAGTTTTACAGTTAATAAGAAAGAAAAGAGTTTTGAAATCACGCACAAGAATTTTGATGGCTGGTAGTGACAATTATTTCACCAGATCTTTAGCATGTCATAAATTTGGAGTAATCTCACAATCAATTTCTCACAACACTCATCTCTACTGCTCTTTATTACAACTTCGGAAATTTCTCAAGGTATCTTTGGTTGTTAAGTTAAAATATCATTAAAAAATTTCAAGGTATATATGGTTTGTAATATTTGGATGGTATATTGATGAAACTTATACTAACTACCCTAAACGAAATAATTTTTCTTTCCCAACTGTCATTAATTATATATCATAGTTCGAGCTATGATTTAGGGTTTGCTTTTTAGGATTAGGATTAAAGTAATTGCGTCATTTTTTATTCATTAGGCGATCGTAACTGACGTGCCTTTGAACATAATAGAGAGGTTACAGTACATAATTTTTGTAAGATTTGTAGGTGAAATCTATACCTGAACTCAATCTCCCAATTCATATATAGGGGAGTTGTTCAGGGTAGGTGGGTGAAATCACTAATCTAGATTTTCTTCTACTTCTCCTTGAAAGTAGTACTTCAACAAATAATAGAATTATTAAAATATATTTGTATAATTTGCCCTCCTAATCAGATTCTTTTAACATTGTCAAATATTAAAAATTTTATTTTATTTACATACAAATTTTTTTTATCATTTATCTGTCATTTATTTAAGGGTAGTTAAGTATTAGTTTCCTAAACTATAGCCATCTATGTAAGTAGTGGTGATTAATGAATAAAAATAGTATGATTGGTAGTAGTAAATCATTATTCTCATTTCAGTAAAGAAATTAATATACTTTTTACAAAAAAAAATTAATATATAGTTATGAAGATTAATTAAAAATTTGTTATATGTATAATATATCAAACATATATCTTAGATTTGGTATGTTAAAAATATAGAAATTAAGTTTTTATTATTTTCTCATTTTTTCCTCATAACAATAAAACTCAATATGACCTGGTTGGTCGGCTTGGCAAACCAAAAACTATAGTTTTAAATGTGTTATATCGGGAGATTAAAAAATTTCAAATTAGTCATCTAACTGGTCTAACAGTTCTTTGTGCTAAAAATCCTCTTGACCTATCTCTAAAACTCTTAAAAGCTTATGGTTATGTGAAGTGCTTGAATGGTTCTCTCAATGATTTTTAACAGTTCGAGCTCGATCAACCTTCCAACTATTAACATTTGTTAAAACTGTCATAGTAGAGGGTGTTAATTCAATTGGATAATAGTAGTGGGGCATGTTTGGTAATTATGTATAATAGATGAGTAAAAATGTGTAAATCATGTAGTAGCTTAACATTTAAAAATATTATTCGAATACTAGGATAAACCAAATCGAACCGATAAATATTTAATTATTACAATAATTACTCGACCAAACTAAAAGGTATTATTCATTTAATATGTTACATGAAGACTCGTTCACTCTTCAACATCAGGATCGTAGATTATTTTCAATGATTAAAAGGTTGCAAATCATTAAGACCATGGTGCGAGCAAGTGCAATTTCCAGATTCTTCATCACAATGTGAAATTGTCATACCAATGCTCTGACAAAATGGAACACAATCTGCGTCCGTCTCGCATGACGTTGGTGGTGGAATAAATGTAGTAGTACCTGTTAGTGTCATAACATCTGCATCAATAAAAAACATGCACAAAACCTTATCAATCACCTTAATAACCCATTATCGATAGGTGCATGATATAGTGATCACTCTTACTAGTGATGAAGAAGAAGATAAAGAGAACAAGAAGGGAAGCAAATTTTGCTGAAGAGTTTTTCATTTTGGTTGAGTTTAATTTTTCGTGAGTAGTTGTGATAATCAAGTGCATGTGGCTAGGTTATATATAGGAGTTTTAGAAAAATATACTATTGAAAGAGAGCCAGAGAATTACAATTGAATTGATTCAACAAACAACAACAACAACAACAACAAAAATACTAGCTAAACACACATTCATGGACGGTTAGTAACAAATAACAACATTGTTAGTGAACTATGCTAATCTCGTGTTTCAATTCCTAGCTTTCCATTTATTATTAAAACATCATTTTTAATCAATAGATCTTAAATTTCAAGTTCTAAATCCTAAACCCTTAAAACCCAAACTCAAAATAATAAACTCCAAACTCTAATTCATAAACTCTTAAATTCTGAAAATTTAATGGTCTACAATAGATTAAATCAACATTACACTTTGTATTAGAAATTAGCAATTAATAGATGTAATAAAATACTTAGATGGATATAGAGATGACACAACGATTTAACGTGGAAAACTCTTGCAAGAAAAAACCACGGACGCACGACTTCATTGAAAGCTCCAAGTTGATAAGATAATTATAATTTTAGGGATTTGCGAAAATTCAACTTAACCTTGGCCACTTAGGTGCTGGAACTGTCTTTGTCATCATGGCAGTTGGTTTGGCATGAGTGCTAATCACGACCCCCACCTTAACCTTTCCTTCAACAATGACTCATCAGGTGTAATGATACCTAACTAACAATATCCTTCGAGTATTTGATAGGAACACAATCTTTGTATAAATGAGCAGCTCATTCATTTGACTGTGATGACCCTGATTCAGAACGTAATTGCTTCCTCGACGATGCAGCCTAATCGATACGGGTAATGTTGCTCATTGAGGCTTACAAATTCACTATGTTTGATACAACATTTATCGTCGACTGAATTCAATACCGTTCGATGCCGGGTTTTTCAAATTAAGAATTTAGCTCGTGCTTCTTTTTAGAACCTAGGTTGCTTCCTATATCTTGAGATGCAACCTAATTCATACAAGTAATGCTATTCATTGATGCTTGCTAATTAACGATGTTTGATACCCATTTTTGTGTGTTTGAATTCCTTAATGTTCAATACAGGGTTTTCGATGCTGAATTTGACTCTTGGGTTTGCTATGCTTCTTTTGTTTACAAGTTTTTGAGAAATATTGGATCTCAAAATCAAGCAACATTATGATTTTTGAACCATCAGAATTCATTAGAACATCTGCCTTCTTTTACGAATCGATTTTTTTGATTATCTAAGAATTCTTCATCTCGTTTCCAAGAAGATTAGATTCTTATGATTTCGGATAATTATTAGACTTGTTTCCTTTTCATAAAGCTTTATGATTACCTGTTATATACACTTTTTAAGAGTTTTAGTTTACTCAAACTTGTCGCCATTGTTATTGAAGCTCTCGGGTAAGGAAAAGATGCAATTAATTGCAAAATGAGTTATATTAGAAGAATTCAATTTTCTATTGCTCGAATAAGTATGAGAGGGGTATGGAGGATTAGCAGGAGAGGTTCTTCCGACAATTTGGAGGTCGGGGTAGATGATGTCCTAGACAAAGAGTGGTAGGTCGTGTTTTAGGCGGCGGAAATGAGAGCGAGAGAGGGGAGAGAATCGACTGTAGGGTTACGGACCAAACTAGTAGTTTAAAAACTACAAGGGATTTTTCAATTCGACGCCAAATAGAATTAATTATAGGGTTTATACATATCTTTTACCTCCACTATTCAAAGTTACAAACATGTCCCTCTGTTATTATCCAACTGAATTAACACCCTTTACTATGACACTTTTAACAATTTGATAATAGTAGTGGGGAATGTTTGGTAATTATGTATAATAGATGAGTAGAAATGTGTAAATCATGTCGTAGCTTAACATTTAAAAATATTATTCGAATACTAGTATAAATCAAATCGAACCGATAAACATTTCATCATTACAACAATTACTCGACCAAACTAAAAGATATTATTCCTTTAATATGTTACATGAAGACTCGTTTACTCTTCAACATCAGGATCGTTGATTATTTTCAATGATTAAGAGGTTGCAAATCATTACGACCATGGTGCGAGCAAGTGCAATGTCCAGATTCTTCATCATAGTGTGAAATTGTCATATCAATGCTCCGACAAAATGGAACACAATCTACGTCTGTCTCGCATAACGTTGGTGGTGGAATAAATGCAGTAGTACATTTCAGTGTCATTACATCTGAATCAATAAAAAAAACATGCACAAAACCTTAGCAATCACCTTAATAACCCATTATTGATAGGTGAATGATATGAAAATGGATCTAGTTAGTATCAACTTCTGAATAATGCAATAATTCAATCGATATTGAAAGAATGCCTATTGAGTAGAAGAGAGAAGCGATTTAGCAGTTATGGATTTATCGAGTTTTTCGATCTTTCACGCAGCTGCTTGGGTGAAACGATGTTGCTGTGTATATTTCAACAATTAGGTTGGGCTTAAGTTATCAACTCTGGCCCAATTTATCCACTCAACATCCTTTATAGTTTTTCACCAAGCCCAGAGCACTGTTGTACTCAGTCTTCTTCAACCTGCACGCTTAGCACTCTGTTAAGCAGCTTCAGAGTTAGATGCAGAGAACTGTTAAAGGAAGAAGAACTCAGACACAATTTTAACGTGGTTCTACACTAGCTATATGCTAGGTTTACATCCATGTCTCGAGACAAGATCAAGAGAGTCACTAGATTGAATCAAACACCAAAGCTCTTATCCCAGAGCTTTGTATTACATCGCCTGAAGTGTTCACTTCACTCAAGACTTTTACTCTCACTAGAACCTCACAGAAAGTACTCTTCTATGAGTGACAACTCTTTCAGCTATTCTCAATCTTCTGAGTCAGCTTTCCGGAAAGATGATCTTGTCCATGTTCTAGTTATCTTCTTATAGGAGTGAGCTTTTGCCTTCAAGATATTTTGACCGTTGAGAACAATGAGCCTTCTTTCCCTGATTTGCGGTTGCTGAGTGATCCACTCCTGTCATTGTTATCTTTCCATCTTTTCTTTGCGCAGTTAGTGATATCTGCAATTATATTACGTTTCATAGATGTGATTAATATGGTTAGTTAAACAAATCATAAGTGCAACTTTCATCTCTCTATTTTTATCCAGTTACAGTTTAGTCAATAGAGAAGGAAAATTTCAATATCAATCTTTCTGATTTCAACAGTCTCCCCCTAAGCTGGATATTGCCAATTTATCTCTAAAGATATAAGTAAACTCCCCCTTAGTCCACTAATCAATGAAAGAAACAGTTTTCTTGGTAAAAGCTGTAGTTATAGATTTTTTAAGAAGTACTGGCCCAGAAGAGAAACAGAACAGAAAAAGACTTCATTAAGAAGATATCAGAGAAATGAACATTTGAAGACTAGAGAATAGAGAAGACAATTGAAAGAAAAAAAACTCAACTGAGAGAAAAACAAACTTAACTAAAAAAAAAACAGACTCAACTTAACAAAAACAAATTCAAACTCGCTGAGCTTTTATTCAAGACAGAACAACAAAAACATAACACAAGAGGTTCTAGGGCACATAGACTTTTCAGAATTCAGATTCAGGATCACTCTCGTAATCAGAGCAGTTCTCCTGAGCGTCCTTTTTGTCAACTAACTCCATGAGTTGAGTTTTTGTTTCTTTAGTAATCTCAGACTCCCCAGATCTAGCTCCTCTATGTTTTCAAAATCCCAATCACCTCTTTGACGTAGAATCTTGAGAAGCTGGGTTATCTTGGATTGAAGTGAAGCTTCTTTGAGATCTTTCTCATTCAGCTCCCAGCTCCCATACTCGGTGAGTGAAGAAATCAGTTTCTCCAGCTTATATCCAACTTCACCAGATTTGCAGCAATATTCTGATGGCTCTCCCCCTTTGACAATATCAAGCAAGCTCTTTGTGGGAGCTTTTTGGCAGCCAATTTTGCGCAGTATGGATTGAGGATGCAGTGTGTGAATATTAAAGCTTCGAACTTGCTGGGAAATATCAACGCTAAGAAAATCAAGCATACGGGTGATAATACCAGCAAACAACAGATCACTAGAAAAGTGAGGAGAGGCAGCAGACTGCATTGCCCGAATGATAAGATGTGGCAGACAGATCGAATGTTGAGAAATGTAGGAGTTATAGAGGATCCAGATATCCATAGGGGTGAGCTTGTCTCTAGCATTGGAACGAGGCAAGAAGTGTCGTGTTATCATAAAGTGAAGAACACGAAGATGATCTGGAAGACAGGAGACTTTTGGATGTAGAGGATCATCAAAATGAGTAAGAGCCATGGACTGAAGAGCGGAAATATGATTGAATCCATGCTCAATCAAATCATAGTTATCTGCCAGGATTAGTTCGTACATTTCCATTGGAATTATAAAACCAAGGAATTCAGGAGAGATAGTAAATTCAATACCATTTACCACCATTTGGAGTTGTAAATGCGATTTGGTAACCACCTGAAGATTAGCATAGAAACGGCGGATAGGATCTGGACAGAATGATTGAGGATATGTTGGCAGCGCATTCATCCAGCCGATGTTCTGAATGGCCCTCTGGACTTGAATGTTGTACTTGTCAAATCCCTCATAGCGAAAGACATAGGACGGAATGATATCTTTCGTATGAAAGATATTCACAAAACGATAATGAGCATCAGTGGATGAGTGAAGAGTTCCAACATAGCGGGCATAGTTGAGAAAGGCAACCATGTTTGTTGGAATAGAGAGAAACAAGAGTAATGAAGAAGAGGAAGGGTGCGTAGTCGAAATGAAGAGAAAAAGTTTAAATAGGAGAAAGAGTGAAAGGTTGAAAAAGGAAGGTGAAACACCTTCTGGAAGAAAACAAGGAAAGTTAATGAAAAGAAGGAAAGAAGATAACTGAAGAGTCTAATTAGGAGGAATTTGATTTAGGGATATTGGAAAGATCAATCATCCCTAATTCACTTAAGATATAATTGAATCGATCTTCCTTAAGTGGCTTCGTAAAGATATCTGTCAACTGTTCATCCGTCCCAGCGAATTGAATATCAATTAACTTATTCTGGACTAGATCTCTAAGAAAGAGATATTTGATTTCGATGTGTTTAGTTCTAGAATGTTGGACCGGATTTTTAGACATGTTTATGGCAGAAGTATTGTCACATAAGAGAGCAATAGAGGATAATTTTATTCCATAATCTTCAAGCTGAGACTTTAACCAGAGCAGTTGAGTACATGAGTTTCCAGTAGCAATGTACTCTGCCTCTGCTGTGGAAAGTGCAATAGCCGACTATTTCTTACTAGACTAGGAAATTAGTGATTGACCAAGGAAATGACAATAGCTAGAAGTACTTTTCCAGTCTATTAGACTTCCGGCGAAATCAGCATCACTATACCCTATAAGTAAGGGATCTGCAAAGGATGGATACCAAAGTCCAAGAGATTGAGTGCCTTTTAAATAGCGGAAAATTTGTTTTACGGCAGAAAAGGTGAGAATCTTTAGGATTAGCTTAAAAACGTGCATAAAGACACACACTATACAGTATTTCAGCTCTACTGAAAGTGAGATAAAGTAATGATCCGATCATTCCTCGAAACTTAGTGTTATCCACATCGTTCCTAGTAAGATCAGAATGGAGTTTTGTTGTTGTGGCCATAGGAGTCAAGGCTTATTTCATATTACTTAATCCGTATTTGTTAAGTAAGGTACTAATATATTTTGATTGATAAATAAAGATACCCTTAGCACACTGATGAACTTGGAGTCCAAGAAAGAACTGTAACTCCCTCATCATGCTCATTTCAAAGGTATTTGTCATTGTAGAGCAAAAATTGGTGCACATAGACTTGCTTGTAGACCCGAAGATAATATCGTCTACATAGATTGGGACTAAAAGAAAATCCTTGTCAAGATTCTTGATAAAAAGGGCTGTGTAAACTTGTCCTCTGATGAAACCATCCGAGAGTAAGAAATGAGAAAATATGTCGTACCAAGCTCTTAGAGCCTGCTTAAGGCCGTAAAGAGCCTTCTTAAGATGAAAAACATGGGAATGATTGTCAGAATCCTCAAATCCTGGAGGTTGGGCTACAAACACTTCTTCTTTTAGATATCCATTTAAAAATGCGCTTTTGACGTCCATTTCAAAAAGCTTAAAATGAGAGTAGCTAGCAAAAGAACATAGGAGGCGGATTGCTTTCATTCGTGCAACAGGTGTAAATGTCTCATCATAGTCTATCCCCTCCTCTTGATTATAACCTTGTGCATCTAATCGAGCCTTATTTCGAATGACATCCCTTTTGTTGTTCGTCTTGTTGCGAAACACCCATTTCGTTCCTACGATTGTCTTATTTTGAGGACAAGGAACCAGATCCCAAACTTGGGATCTTTGAAATTGATGCAATTCCTCTTGCATTACGGATATCCAGTACTCATCTTTCAGAGCTTCTTTGATGTTCTTGGGCTCTATTAATGAGATTAAAGCTTGCTCATTTGAAGAAAAAGTGTCTGTTTAGATCTAGTAATTAATCTTTCAGTTGGCAGTCCAATTAACTGAGAAGTTGGATGACGTTTCTGTATGTAAGGTGGTGCTTGTGGTTCAGTTGGATTGTTTAAAGGAATATCAACAGTTTGACTAGGAGTAGAGGAGCTGCAAGAATCAGGGACAAAATCAGGAGTTTGAGTAGAAGTAGCAGAAGTCTGTCCACTGTAAGGAATCAAAGGAGTAGAGTTTTGAGTAGATGTAGGAGGATCCGAAGAAGCAGAGGAGGAGGGTAGAGTAATATCAGGATCCTTATCTGATTTTTAAGAAGAGTTTGTTTTGTAATGGAAAACCACGTGAACAGATTCTTCTACTTTAAGAGAGGTTTTGTTAAAGACTCTATAAGCTTTACTATGACTCAAATAACCAAGAAAGATACCCTCAGATAATCAGGAATCAAATTTTCCCAGATTATCTTTTGTGTTGATTAAAAAACAATGACAACCGAAAGGATGGAAGTAAGTGCGTTGTTTAAGAAGCTCATACGGAGTTTTGAGAGAGTCTTACGAGTAAGTGTTCGATTAAGGACATAACAAGCAGTAGCCACTGCTTCTTCCCAAAAATGTTTAGGAGTATCGTGGTCTAACAGCATAGTTCTCACTAAATCAAGCAACACACGATTTTTGCGTTCGACAACTCCATTTTGTTGCGGAGTTCATGGAGCAGAAAAGGTATGATTAATTCCTTTTGTTTGATAGAAAGAAGAAAAGAGTTCTAAAGTGAATTCTCCTCCATGGTCACTTCGGATTGAGGCAACAGTAAAAGGAAAGGAAGATTCAATTGTCAGAACGAAAGATTTGAACAAATGAAGAGTTTCACTCTTCTTTGCGAGAAAGAAAACCCATGTAAATCTTGAATAATCATCAACTAAGAAAAAGGCAAAGTTTTTATCTCATAAACTGGAAATATCAGTAGGACCAAACAGGTCAATGTGAATGAGTTGAAGAGGTTTGGAGGTAGAAATAAAAGAGGATGTTTTAAACGAAGATTTGGTTTGTTTGCCTCTTACACACGAAGTACAGAAAAAATCCTTTGACAATGACATAGGAGGAAGTCCTCTTGCTAAGTTAGACGAACTAAGTATAACAATCCTAGTGCTACATATATGTCCTAACCTTTTATGTCAGACATTCAGTGGGGATTGGTCTATAGCAGAAAAGCATTTTTCAACGAAAGATTCAGAATCTTTCAGATTAATCACATAAATATTATCCTGTCTTTTACCACTAAAAAGTAGTTTATTGTCTGAAGATCTCATAATTTTGCAGCAAGATGGTTCAAAAATGACTTTGTTAAGACTTCCACATAATTGACTTATGGAGAGTAGATTATACTTTAAATTTGAACTAATAAAACATTATTAAAGACAGGGTTAGGTAGCAAACCTACGGATCCTTGACCAAGGATCCGACCTTTTTTGTTGTCATCGAACGTTACTTTTCGTCCCAGTTTAAGTTCTAAGGTTGTAAAGAGCCTTTCATCACCGGTCATGTGATATGAACACCCGCTGTCCAAATACCATTCATGATTCATTGGTTGACGTATCTGCACAATCACATTTGGTTAGAACTTTAGGTACACAAACCTTTTTGGGTATCCTTTGTTTTGGCAAATAGTTAAATGTACACATGGATACAGAGTGATTATATGATTGAAAAAAAATAACAGCTACTTGAGTTTCTGTATTCATAAGTTCTTGAGTTAAACTTAGCAGATGCTCTACTGGTATAATTCTGAACATTTGTCTTATTGTTCATAACTGTTGAATGGGAAATCATAGCATGATTCCTTTTATGCAAGTTAGCATAAAACAGTCTTTCTTCAAGAATTCCAACTTGAAGTCTAAGGTTCTCAATTTTGACTTACTGTTTTTTGTTTGAGCTCACATATTGATTCGCAATACTTAATTTTTCTTGTAAATCACATACATCATTTCTAGCTTCTAGGTTTTTCTTTTTGATTTGCTTATATTCCAATTTGACATTGTGAATATAGTCAGATAGTTCAAGATAAGCAGTAATGATATCATCTTTAGTCATATTCAGTAGGGTGGAATCATGTACCTCACTTTCAGCTGAGCTATCTTCATTTCCGTTGGAATTTTCTTGATCTATGTGCGCCATATATGCCTGTTCTTCATCATCTGACTCCGTATCACTCCAGGTAACTTTCATTGCTTTATCTCGTGGATGAAACCCGTTTGGACACTCAGAACGAATATGGCCAGGTCGGCCACATCTAAAACAGGTACTGACATCTTTGTCATCACTTTTAACATCTTCCTTTATTCCTTTAGAGCTGGTTTTCTTTGAGCTTGACCCATTTCTTAACCTCTCTTTGTTTCTGTTTTAAAAACTATCTGAATTTTCTAGTCATAAGTGCAATTTCTGTTTCAGATTCAGAGCTGGTATCCTCCTCACTGATTCCATCTCTATGACTTTATTTAAGAGCAATACTCTTTTTAGATTTTGTATCATCATTTAGATCATTTTGTCGTAACACAAATTCATGAGCAATTAGTGATCCTATTAGCTCCTCTAAACTTAGAGTATCCAAATCTATAGATTCTTCTATAGCCGTTTTCTTAGGCATCCATTCCTTAGTTAAGGATCTAAGTATTTCCATTACGAGTTCAGACCTACTTATCACTTTCCCTAAAGATTTCAGATTGCTAACGATTAAGCTAAGCCTGTCATACACCTTTTTAATGGTTTGATCAGGTTGCATTCTGAACATTTCATATTCATGAACAAGAAGATTAGTTTTAGTTTCCTTAACCCTAGATGTTCTATCATGTGTAGTTTCTAACATTTTCCAAATTTCATTAGCAGTATCACACCCACTAATTCGGTTATATTCATCTCCGCATAAGGCACAGTAAAAAGCATTCATAGCTTTAACATTGTTTTGAGCTTTAGTTTTCTTATCATCTTCCCAGGTATCGTAATCCCAAGAAAGATCAACGCCCCCTTTGTCGACTATTTTCCAGATATTGAAATCCATACCTTGGAAGAAGACTCGCATTCTGTTCTTCCACGCTTGATAGTTAGTTCCGTCAAACCAAGGTGGTCTGCTATGCGACATTCCTTCGGCTCCAAGAAGCTGTCCCTGTTCTCCATCCATCTCCTAGAATCTTTTCTTCCGGCGATCGTTAATCCAAATGGAATCCTGCTCTGATACCAGTTGAAAATGGATCTAGTTGGTATCAACATCTGAATAATGCAATAATTCAATCGATATTGAAAGAATGCCTATTGAGTAGAAGAGAGAAGCGATTTAGCAGTTAGGGATTTATCGAGTTCTTCGATCTTTCATGCAGCTGCTTGGGTGAAACGATGTTGCTGTGTATATTTCAGCAATTAGGTTGGGCTTAAGTTATCAGCTCTGGCCCAATTTATCCACTCAACATCCTTTATAGCACCAAGCCTAGACCAGTGTTGCACTCAGTCTTCTTCAACATGCACGCTTAGCACTCTGTTAATCACCTACAGAGTTAGATGCAGAGAACTGTTAAAGGAAGAAGAATATAAACACAATTTTAATGTGGTTCAACACTAGCTATATGCTAGGTTTACATCCACGTCTCGAGACAAGCTCGAAAGAGTCACTAGATTGAATCAAACACCAAAGCTCTTATCCCAGAGCTCTGTATTACACCGCCTGAAGTGTTCACTTCACTCAGGACTTTTACTCTCACTAGAACCTCAGAGAAAGTACTCTTCTATTGATATGAACCAAAGCCAAGGTTGGCTCAATCCACACAACTCGGTTTGAACAATTTGCAAACGAAAACACAATCAGGATAGAAGATGGAAATCGGACCAGAACCCTTAGCTATAGAGCTAAGAACTCGAGGTATCAAGTGTGTGCGGTACCACGAACTAAGGGGTGAATACCCTTATCTCGATAAACCAAACTTCCTAAGCCAAGCAACAACGAGAAAAAGCTTAAAGGAACAAATACTGTAAACCGAAGTCTGAATTTCTTTAATTGTGAGCAAACAAGCTGATTTGAAACAAACTACAAAGAACCCTTTAAATAGGGTAGGAGAAAATGTGTCCTACACCAGATTTGATGAATCTAGTCATCTAGAAAAACTACACAATTAATTGTTCACACTTAACTAAGTACATCCCCTTGTTCCAAAGTGGAAGTGAATGAACATTAATGCAAGTGCATGGTTCCAATGTGGAAGTGAATGAACATGAAAACAAGTGCATGAATGAAGATGAATTTCGTTCATGAGACCCCTCAACTTTCCGATATGGCAGAATGGTCACTGAAGATCACAAAACGTCTGAATCTTGCTGTTGGATCATCATTCAGTCTCGTCAACCATCCTAAGTAATGTCCAGCATCCTTGCTCCAATTCTTCATGCTTTGGCATACTCCAAGCCTCCATGAATGTTGCCACCTTGTTCCTCAAGGACTTGGTTTGACTCCTAGTGATTGGACCAGTTGATGACCCACGGATGTCCCCATCATCTATGAGTGACAACTCTTTCAGCTATTCTCAATCTTCTGAATCAGCTTTCCGGAAAGATGATCTTGTCCATGTTCTAGTTATCTTCTCATAAGAGTGAGCTTTTGCCTTCAAGATATTTTGACTGTTGAGAACAATGAGCCTTCTTTCCCTAATTTGTTGTTGCTGAGTGATCCGCTCCTATCATTGTTATCTTTCCATCTATTCTTTGCGCAGTTAGCAATATCTGCAATTATACTTACCTTCCATAGATGTGATTAATATGGTCAGTTAAACAAATCATAAGTGCAGCTTTCATCTCTCTATTTTCGGATGGTGGAGGGTGACAAAACTTTAATTATGTCTAGGTGACATAATCCATAAGGACCCTTAGATCTCCTTACAACACATCCAATGGTGGATTAATTATATGAATAAAATAATGAGATCCCCTTATTTATTACCCCAAAATAAATGTAATTATTACCAATATTCCATATAATAACCTACCTTTACCAATTTACTAGCTTTTATTACCATTGAACCAAAAAAAGTAACTGCAGCCTCTTTCCCGATTCTTGTCTTCGTCAAATTTTTTCCTCTGCTGGTATTCACCGATCGGCCGCCGGTTGAAGGAGTATTCTCCATCGACGAATCCGACAACTCACTCCATTCATTTAGGCAAGCACTCCCGGAAGCCATCCCCACTAGCGTTTCATCACTACTCCTTTCGATTGTTGATTGTGTTCCCTTTGTTAGGTAAATCCACCGTCGGCTCCAGAATCACGAAGAACCCATACCCAGGTTCGGATAATAGTATTGGCTGGATACTATTATTAGTATTGGCTGGATACTATTATTAGCTTAGAAATAATAGTATTCGTTGGATACTATTATTAGCTTCATACCGTGTCTTTGCATAATTTCAAGATTGCCTGAAGATGGTACATTATTCTCAGTGGTTTCTGAATCATTTTCGTCGATTTGATCATCGGGTATGAGATTAAGATCAAAACCTCTGCTCTTAGGCTGCTGGTTGGCCTCGTCGATTACAACATGAGACTCCATGAGACAAGCAAACAGCCGCGGGCTAGGGAAATGTGATTATGGACTGAATAATGAAAAAAGGAAGCATGAGAGAGGTTATATCTCAAATTTGACTGAGAATAATATTAGTGATAATTTGGTAACTGATATAAATGATTGATTGCAAAGAATAAGTATAAAATATCCTAATATAAATGCAGCCCCTAATAAATCAAAGCAAATAAATGCAATTAATTCCAAATCATTCCATATCTTAATCCATCCAAGATCCTGCGGCTGTGGGTTGATTTTGTTCAAGTGACATAATTGAAATTATGTCACCATCCTTTGGCCGCTCTATTTTTATCCAGTTACAGTTTAGTCAATAGAGAAGGTGAATTTCAATATCAATCTTTCTGATTTCAACATGATATAGTGATCACTCTTACCAGTGATGAAGAACAAGATAAAGAGAACAAGAAGGGAAGCAAATTTTGTTGAAGAGTTTTTCATTTTGGTTGAGTTTAATTTTTCGTGAGTAGTTGTGATAATCAAGTGCATGTGGCTAGATTATATGTAGGAGTTTTAGAAAAATATACTATTGAAAGAGAGCCAGAGAATTACAATTGAATTGATTCAACAAACAACAACAACAATAAAAATACTAGCTAAACACACATTCATGGACGGTTAGCAACAAATAACAACGCTGTTAGTGAACTATGCTAATCTCGTGTTTCAATTCTTAGCTTTCCATTTATTATTAAAACATCATTTTTAATCAATAGATCTTAAATTTCAAGTTGTAAATCCTAAACCCTTAAAACCCAAACCCAAAATAATAAACTCCAAACTCTAATTCCTAAACTCTTAAATTCTGAAAATTTAATGGTCTATAGTAGATTAAATCAACATTACACTTTCTATTAGAATTTGGCAATTAATAGATGTAATAAAATACTAAGATGGATATAGAGATGACACAACGATTTAACGTGGAAAACTCTTGCAAGAAAAAACCATGAACGTAAGACTTCTTTGAAAGCTCCAAGTTGATAAGATAATTATAATTTTAGGGATTTGCAAAAATGCAACTTAATCTTGGCCACTTAGGTGCTGGAACTGTCTTTGTCATCATGGCAGTTGGTTTGACATGAGTGCTAATCACGACCCACCTTAACCTTTCCTTCAGTAATGACTCATCAGATGCAATGATACCTAACTAACAATATCCTTCAAGTATTTGATAGGAACACAATCTTTGTATAAATGAGCAGCTCGTTCATTTGACTGTGATGACCCTGATTCAGAACGTAATTTCTTCCTCGATGATGAAGCCTAATTGATGACACTCGATTTGACGTGATTATCAGCCTCATTTAAGCGACATTTCCTTGCTTGAAACGTGGTTTTAGGGGTAAAATAGTGAATATTCACTCAACTGCCCTAATTCCTACCAATTTGGTTACTTTGGCCCTTTTTGGGTCTATTTGATGGTTTTCTAGTGTTTTTGTGATAGCACAGGTTTTTGCCATCATTTACGTAGCCACAAACGTGTTCAAGACCTCAAGGAGTGAGCCGGAATCGAACCAGAAATCAAACCGGAGTCAGAACCGAAGATCCAACTGCCCAGCACAATGATTTCGTCGAAAATACTATACAGTTTTCGGCGAAAATACCTTCAGAACCCACAGGCGTAGTGAGCTGAATTACACAGAAGTTTTCGGCGAAAATACTATAAAGTTTTCGCCGAAAATTTATGAAGAAATCAACGAAGGAAATAGAGGATTTTAACTAAAGTTTTCGGCAAAAACTTCTTAAGTTTTTCGCCGAAAACTCCTTCCTTTTCCGCGGCAGAATTGGAAAACCCTAATCTTACCTATTTAAAGAACCAGTTGGCAGCCAGCCAGGGGAATTCGAACAACTATTCACAAAATCAGACTTTTGAGAGTCAGCCGACTCTAGGGTCGATAGATAGAGTTTAGAGAGTTCGAAGATCCATGGAGAGATCGTGACGCCATCCTTCCACCTCGGAGAACTCGGAGCTTAAAGTTGAAGATCTAGGAGATTGAAGCTTCGCGGGAGTCGTCAGAATTAGGTTTTTCAGTTCTTATCTGTTCTTCCTCTGTATGATGATCTTTTTTGTTGCCTTTGATTCTTCTGTTATCGTTATGAGTAGCTAAACTTGTAGAGATTAGATTAGATGAAGCCTAAGTGACCCAGGGCTTTAAAGCGGTCACAGATTGGCGGTAATTAGATTCAAAGTTTAATCAGTTTCTCTTTGCATGGTTGTTTTGTCTTGATTGTTTAGGTTTCTTTTCTAATTGATCGCCTAGATTAGGTTTTTGCAAGCTAGGGTTAGTCGCCAGACGTAGTCGTTAGACAGTTCCCTGCTTTGGCGCTTAAACTTGTCTTCCTTGATCACCTAGTTTAGATTCTTGTTAAGTTGAGGATAGAAGCGAACGCTCGCCTCTCTTTAAAACATCAATTCAACCAGTTAACCTTATAATTGGAGTGTGCCTTTCGTAGGAACCAGTTAGGGTTAATCCACTGCAAGAGTAACTCATAAATCGTTAGTAATCCCACCAGTTAAGTTAAGTCGTTGCGAGAGGCGACCGTACCTGGGCGACTAATTAATCTTGGTAGCTAGAACGGATAGAGCGAACGTTCGCCGGTCTTAAACCTAAGGGTAAGGTGTTATGGTGGTGTATAGAAACCGATTGAATAGAATTGAAAACTGTTGGTCTTGTGATTGCTGTTGCTTTGGTGATCTAAAGGGGGATTCAAAATCTAAGCTCGTCTATCTTCTCGTTAGTCAACCTTTTAATCTTTCTGTCTTTTATTTTCCTGCTTTATTAGATTAGAAGTCGTGGAACTCACACCACGCACAACTTGTTTAAATCTAGTAATTTGCCAACATATTTGAGTAGAAAAGAAGAAGAGACCTCGAGTAGAATACGATCTAGTCTACCTTGGTAGATTAGTTATTTGATACCGCTAAAACTGCAACATCAAATTGGCGTCGTTGCCGGGGACTCTTCTAATTGTTTGAAAGAAGAGTTGGCAAATTATTCTTCTACCTTTCCGCCTTACCATTTATTTTTCCTCCATATTTCCATGATTTACCTGGGTAGTGCTTCTTAGTTTTGATTATGCAGGATAACAGGTGGGATGATCGGTACCGAGAGCGGTACATCAATGAAGCACCAAATATCGAAGATTACCAAGAGATGCTACATCAACAACAACAACAAACGACGAGATTTGACTCCCTCTTTGATAAAATCTCTTCAATGCTACAAGGTTACCAAGAGATACACCAACAAGAGCATCAAAGTGGCGCTAGAGACAACCAAGAGATGCTTCATGAACATCAACAATGCTCGTCGAGAACCCAATCCGCCTTGGATAATATATCTTCAATGCTACAAGGTCATCTCGCGACGGGCATCAAGCTCGAGCAACCAAAGGAGTTAATGACAGAAGATGCTCAGGAGATGTTCGAAGAAGAAGATGAGCCCGTCCATGACTATTATGAGCTAGAAGCATCTGATGAAGAATCCTTGGCGGTGGTGGTTGATAAAGACATAGAGCCGATCCATATCCTGAAGTTGAAGCCAAAGAGGAGCACATAGAGATTGAGGAGATACCCTCACCTACACTTCCGCCGAGTCAACCTGTAGATCAAGCCAGAGACGAGCACGTGGAAAGCAACAAGGTCATGGATTTAGAAGGTTACATACTCGATCCCGAGAGACCTCTGGATGATCATCAGGTAGAGAAGATGGAGCTCATTGATCATGCCGCACCGTACTACCTCTTTCCTCCTCCAGTAGGAGAATTCGAGAAGAACTGGTCATCCAACCAGAACCGCGATCTACTGGAGCACTACCGACTGCATCACCCATCTGGAGTGCTATATGGCACTCAACCGCTATCCTTGAAGAAGACGATTGTCTTCAAGGAACTTCTGAGTTGGGGTCCCTAACAGGTACCGTCCGGCTCAAGGACGTTAAAAGAGAGCGCTTCGTGGAAGGCAACCCACGGCTGGAGTCCGTTTTTGAATTTTTGAGTCAGTCTTTTTGGTCGTTCGAATCAGGTTCGGGGGAGCCAAAGTGTCAGTTTAATTTCCTTTCATTTTGATTTGTTTTCGGTTGGGTTTTGAAAAAAAAAGAAGAAAAAACGTTTTAAATAGGTTTTCAGCGAGAATTAAAAGTTCTCGCCGAAAACATTTCACAATTTGCAAACAGTGACGTCGTTCCTTATTTTTACCTATTTTCAAAGAAGTTTTCGGCGAAAACTTCCATAGTTTTCACCGAAAACTTGTTCTGTTTTGAAAATCAGTTTCCTTTTTTTGGTCCGATTCCAACGCATACTTGATCGTCCAAATCGGAGCTCTGTAGCTCCGGTTATCCCCGAAACAAGCTTTTCACGTTTTTGGCCAACTTTGTCGCTTTCCGTCCATTTTCTTGAGTCGTGTCTTAAAGGTTAGTTGTTGGGTTTTCAATTTCGAATCTTTTGACATGCTGATTGTTGAATTTCGATTAGTTTAAATTTAGTCTACCTTGGTAGGTTAGTTATTTGATACCGCTAAAACTGCAAGCATCACTAATCGATACGGGTAATGTTTGATACAACATTTTTCTCGATTTAATTCAATACCATTCGATGTAGGATTTTTCAAATTAAGAATTTGGCTCGTGCTTCTTTTTCGAACCTAGGTTGCTTCCTATATCTTGCGAGGCAACCAAATTCATACAGGTAATGCTACTCATTGATGCTTGCTAATTCATTATGTTTGATACCCATTTTTGTGTGTTTGAATTCCTTAATGTTCAATACAGGGTTTTCGAGTCTAAATTTGACTCCTGGGTTTGCTATGCTTCTTTTGTGTACAAGTTTTTGAGAAATGTTGGATCTCGAAATCAAGCAACATTTTGATTTGTGAACCATCAAAATTCGTTAGAACATCTGCCTTCTTTTACGAATCAATTTTTTTTTGATTATCTAGGAATTCTTCATCTCGTTTCCAAGAAGATTAGATTCTTATGATTTTCGGATAATTATTAGACTTGTTTCCTGCTCATTGGGGCGGTAAAGCTTTATGATTACATGTTATATACGCTTTTTAAGAGTTTTAGTTTACTCAAACTTGTCGCCATTATTATTGAAGCTCTTGGGTAGCGGAAAAAATGGAATTAATTGCGAAATGAATTATATTTAAAAAATTCAATTTTCTATTGCTAGAATAACTATGATAGGGGTAGGGAGGATTCGCTGGAAAGGTTCTTCCGACAATTTGGAGGTCGGGGTAGATGATGTCCTCGACAAAGAGTGGTAGGTCGTGGTTTAGCCGGCGGAAATGACAGCGAGAGAAGGGAGAGAATTGACTATAGGGTTACGGACCAAACTAGTATTATAAAAACTACAAGGGATTTTTCAATTCGACGCCAAATATAATTAATTATAGGGTTTATACATATCTTTTACCTCCACTATTCAAAGTTATAAACATGTCCCTCTGTTATTATACAACCCAATTAACACCCTTTACTATGCCACTTTTAATAAATGTATCATCCAGTTAGTTTTTTCATCCAAACTTTGTTAAGTATGATGATTGTACGTGGCATGTCAGCTTCTCCGTCCAGATGATCAAGTGCTTAGCTTACTGAGTTTTGATAAACCAAAAACTAGATATAACATGAAAAAAATCAACTAATTAACCTATCTTAAACTAATTAACTTATTTCCTCATCCACCAAGTTATCGATGTGGATGAAATAGGTTACAATGTATGCACAATCACCATAATTAATAGAGTTTGAATGGAAAAAAACAACTGAATGATACATTTGTTAAAACTGTCATAGTAGAGGGTGTTAATTCAATTGGATAATAGTAGTGGGGCATGTTTGGTAATTATGTATAATAGACGAGTAAAAATGTGTAAATCATGTCGTAGCTTAACATTTAACAATATTATCTGAATACTTGGATAAACCAAATCAAACCGATAAACGTTTAACCATTACAACAAGTACTCGACCAAACTAAAAGGTATTATTCTTTTAATATGATACATGAAGACACGTTTACTCTTCAACATCAGGATCGTAGTTTATTTTCAATGATTAAGAGGTCGCAAATCATTACGACCATGGTGCGAGCAAGTGCAATGTCCAGATTCTTCATCAGAATGTGTAATTGTCATACGAATGCTCTGACAAAATGGAACACAATCTGCGTCCGTCTCGCATGACGTTGGTGGTGGAATAAATGCAGTAGTACCTGTCAGTGTCATAACATCTACATCAATAAAAAAACATGCACAAAACCTTAGCAATTACCTTAATAACCCATTATCGATAGGTGCATGATATAGTGATCACTCTTACCAGTGATGAAGAAGAAGATAAAGAGAACAAGAAGGGAAGCAAATTTTGATGAAGAGTTTTTCATATTGGTTGAGTTTAATTTTTCGTGAGTAGTTGTGATAATCAAGTGCATGTGGCTAGGTTATATATAGGAGTTTTAGAAAAATATACTATTGAAAGAGAGCCAGAGAATTAGAATTGAATTGATTCAACAAAAAGTAACAACAACACCAAAAATACTGGCTAAACACACATTCATGGACGGTTAGTAACAAATAACAACACTGTTAGTGAACTTTGTTAATCTCGTGTTTCAATTCTTAGCTTTCCATTTATTATTAAAACATAATTTTAAATCAAGAGATCTTAAATTTCAAGTAGTAAATCCTAAACCCTTAAAACCCAAACCCAAATAATAAACTCCAAACCCTAAATCCTAAACTCTTAAATTCTGAAAATTTAATGTTCTATAATAGATTAAATGAACATTACACTTTTTATTAGAAATTGGCAATTAATAGATGTAATAAAATACTAAGATGGATATAGAGATGACACAACAATTTAACGTGGAAAACTCTTGCAAGAAAAAACCATGGACGCACGACTTCTTTGAAAGCTCCAAGTTGATAAGATAATTATAATTTTAGGGATTTGCAAAAATGCAAGTTAACCTTGGCCACTTAGGTGTTGGAACTGTCTTTGTCATCATGGCAGTTGGTTAAGCATGAGTGCTAATCACGACCCACCTAAACCTTTCCTTCAGAAATGACTCATCAGATGTAATGATACCTAACTAACAATATCCTTCGAGTATTTCATAGGAACACAGTATTTGTATAAATGAGCAGCTCGTTCATTTGATTGTGATGACCCTGATTCAGAATGTAATTGCTTCCTCGACTATGCAGCTAATCGATATGGGTAATGTTGCTCATTAAGGCTTACCAATTCACTATGTTTGATACAACATTTTTTTCTCGAGTGAATTCAATAGCGTTCGATGCCCGGTTTTTTCAAATTAAGAATTTGGCTCGTGCTTCTTTTTCGAACCTAGGTTGCTTCCTATATCTTGCGATGCAACCTAATTCATAAAGGTAATGCTACTTATATTTGCTTGCTAATTCACTATGTTTGATACCCATTTTTGTGTGTTTGAATTCCTTAATGTTCAATACAGGGTTTTCGATTCTGAATTTGACTCTTGGGTTTGTTATGCTTCTTTTGTGTACAAGTTTTTGAGAAATGTTGGATCTCGAAATCAAGCCACATTTTGATTTGTGAACTATCAAAATTCGTTAGAACATCTGCCTTCTTTTACGAATCAATTTTTTTGATTATCTGGGAATTCTTCATCTCGTTTCCAAGAAGATTAGATTCTTATGATTTTCGGATAATTATTAGACTTGTTTCCTGCTCATTGGGGCGGTAAAGCTTTATGATTACATGTTATATACGCTTTTTAAGAGTTTATTTTACTCAAACTTGTCGCCATTATTATTGAAGCTCTCGGGTAGCGAAAAAAATGGAATTTATTGCGAAATGAATTATATTTGAAGAATTCAATTTTCTATTGCTCGAATAAGTATGAGAGGGGTAGGGAGGATTCGCTGGAAAGGTTCTTCCGACAATTTGGAGGTCGGGGTAGATGATGTCCTCGACAAAGAGTGGTAGGTCGTGGTTTAGCCTACGGAAATGAGAGCGAGAGAGGGGAGAGAATTGACTATAGGGTTACGGACCAAACTAGTAGTTTAAAAACTACAAGGGATTTTTCAATTCGACGCGAAATATAATTAATTATAGGGTTTATACATATCTTTTACCTCTACTATTCAAAGTTATAAACATGTCCCTCTGTTATTATACAACCGAATTAACACCATTTACTATGATACTTTTAATAAATGTACCATCGAGTTAGTATTTTCATCCAAACTTCGTTAAGTATGATGATTGTACGTGGCATGTCAGCTTCTCCGTCCACATGATCAAGTGCTTAGCTTACTGAGTTTTGATAAACCAAAAACTAGATATAACATGAAAAAAATCAACTAATTAACCTATCTTAAACTAATTAACTTATTTCCTCATCCACCAAGTTATCGATGTGGACGAAATAGGTTACGTTGTATGCACAATCACCATAATTAATAGAGTTGGAATGGAAAAAAACAACTGAATGATACATTTGTTAAAACTGTCATAGTAGAGGGTGTTAATTCAATTGGATAATAGTAGTGGGGCATGTTTGGTAATTATGTATAATAGACGAGTAAAAAATGTGTAAATCATGTCGTAGCTTAACATTTAACAATATTATTTGAATACTTGGATAAACCAAATCAAACCGATAAACGTTTAACCATTACAACAAGTACTCGACCAAACTAAAAGGTATTATTCTTTTAATATGTTACATGAAGACTCGTTTACTCTTCAACATCAGGATCGTAGTTTATTTTCAATGATTAAGAGGTCGCAAATCATTACGACCATGGTGCGAGCAAGTGCAATGTCCAGATTCTTCATCACAATGTGTAATTGTCATATGAATGCTCTGACAAAATGGAACACAATCTGCGTCCGTCTCGCATGACGTTGGTGGTGGAATAAATGCAGTAGTACCTGTCAGTGTCATAACATCTACATCAATAAAAAAACATGCACAAAACCTTAGCAATTACCTTAATAACCCATTATCGATAGCTGCATGATATAGTGATCACTCTTACCAGTGATGAAGAAGAAGATAAAGAGAACAAGAAGGGAAGCAAATTTTGCTGAAGAGTTTTTCATATTGGTTGAGTTTAATTTTTCGTGAGTAATTGTGATAATCAAGTGCATGTGGCTAAGTTATATATAGGAGTTTTAGAAAAATATACTATTGAAAGAGAGCCAGAGAATTAGAATTGAATTGATTCAATAAACAGTAACAACAACACCAAAAATACTAGCTAAACACACATTCATGGACGGTTAGTAACAAATAACAACACTGTTAGTGAACTATGTTAATCTCGTGTTTCAATTCTTAGCTTTCCATTTATTATTAAAACATAATTTTAAATCAAGAGATCTTAAATTTCAAGTAGTAAATCCTAAACCCTTAAAACCCAAACCCAAATAATAAACTCCAAACCCTAAATCCTGAACTCTTAAATTCTGAAAATTTAATGTTCTATAACAGATGAAATGACCATTACACTTTTTATTAGAAATTGGCAATTAATAGATGTAATAAAATACTAAGATGGATATAGAGATGACACTAGGCTTGGCAAATAAGTCCGAAACCCGCCAGCCCGTCTGAATCCGGCTCGATTTCCGGCCTGTTTAACCCAATTACGCGGGCTTGTAATGGCTCCGGGTCTGCCCAAAAACCGGCTGCCATACAAATCAAACGGGGACGGATTTCGGCATCCGCCCCGCCACCGACCCGGATACTGATTAGGATTATAATCCTTATCAGAGCCCTATAATCTCGATACCCCCAAACGGCCAAACCCCCAAATTTCCATCCCCCGCACAATCTTCTGTAATCCCTATAATCTCGATGGTAAGGCTGTGTTCGTGAGGGAAATTGATTCCGAGATTTCTGCTCTACAAACTCAGATTGAAGATGTTAAAAGCGACACAATCAGTCCTCAAGGCTCTATCAAGCCCTCAAGTCAAGGTTCATATTCTCTGCTGCAATCTGCATCGGCAAGCTGTATATCGCGAAAGTTGTGACTCGTGAGTGCCTAATACTGTACCATTTATATATACTGATTCATTCTCCAGTTCTTCTTCCCCAGTTCACCTTCTCATATCTTCGTATTCTGTTTGTTTTTTCGTCTTGCAGGCACTTTGAAGTCGACTACGAAATAGTTCTTGTTGTTGACTTTGGAGTCCCACCGTCTCACAATCTTCGTTATGGTATTTAATCTTCGTCACCCACCATTGCTTTGTTTCGTGAATCCATACCAGTCAAGGGTTTCTTCTTGAATCCATATAACTCACTGTTCAATCATCTAGTTAGGTTTTATTACTTCATATTTGATTGTTTGATGTTTAAAACATCATCGTGTTTTCTACTTCTGGTGAAGTTTGTCAGCTTGTAGATTATTCCTTTGTTGATTGAATTTTGGTTTATGCTTTGATTCAATCTAGATTGTTCCATTGTTGATTGAAGTTTGAATTTTAGATTGTTCAATTAGTAGTGTTGGTTCTTTGATTCTACTATTCTGCTTCATAGTAACCTTCTAGATTTCGTGCTAATCCTTGCTTCCCCTTTATCGAATAATGCACTGATGATTGATGAATATATTAATGATAGTAGTGTATGTGAATGTTTTGTAGATGGAGAATCCAAATAATTCCCAAAACAATGTTCCTGCAACTCCTACCCAAACACAGACACCACCTAACGCTGCTACTCCTCCAGCTCAACAACCTTCCACGGAAGCTGTCTTAATAGGTGCTGAGACCGTTGTTGCTGATGGTCAAGGTCATCCTCAAGGCGAGATACTGCAAGTCCAATCGAGTGGTAGAAAGTTGAAATCAGATGTGTGGCCACACTTTCAAAGGCTTCAAGTGAATGGTGAATTAAAAGCTAAATGCATCTACTGCCGAAAGCTGCTCTGTGGACATTCGAACAATGGTACTACACATCTTAGGAATCACAGGGATGGGTGCATTCAGAAGAAGATTCATGATGGTAGACAAAAAATTTTGGGTCCGAATTTCATTGGTAAGATTCAACCAGATTTGACAGTGGGTCAGTTTAGTAGTGAGGCTTCTAAGAAGGAACTTGGCATCATGATTATCATGCATGAGTACCCTCTTGCTATGGTTGACCATCTATATTTCAAACGGTTTTGTTGCTCTTTACAACCTTTGTTTAAGGTTCCAACAAGGAATACTATGAGGAAAGAAATCTATTGTATGTATCGGGCTGAGAGAAGTCGAATAATGAAGGAGATGGAAGGAACCAAAAGTCGAATAGCTATAACAACTGACATGTGGACGGCAACCAACCAGAAAAGGGGTTACATGGCTGTAACTGCCCATTACATTGACAATGCGTGGAATCTTAGAAGTTATTTGATGAGGTAATCACTATACAATTATAGTTATTTTGTTTTGTTGGTTTGTCAATATATTGAATCAATATTCATGTTCTGCCTTTGTTTTGTCTTTGTTTTCGCAGGTTTCTTTATGTACCTGCCCCTCATACTGGAGAGAGACTGGCAGCACGACTATCTGAGTGTCTTATTGAATGGAACATTGACCACAATCACTCTTGACAACTGCACTACTAATGATTCCTTGATTGAGTTTGTGAAGAAAAAGTTAGTGTTGTCTGATTTGATTAAGGATGGATCATTGCTTCACATGAGGTGTTCTGCTCATATCATTAATCTGATAGTCAAGGATGGTTTGGATGTCATTAGAGATGGAATTGAGAAAATTAGGGCTAGTGTTCTATATTGGACTTGCACACCTAGAAGAGTTGAGAAATTTAAAGATATTGCTAGACAATTGAAAATTACTTTTGAGAAGGCCTTGGTTATGGATTGTTCTACTAGGTGGAATTCTACATATGAAATGCTTTCTGTTGCCATCCCATATAAGGATGTTTTCTGCCGTTTGAAAATACGTGACCATCAGTACACTACATTGCCTAGTAGCAATGATTGGGAATTTGCATATGTTGTTTGTGAGAAGCTTAGGATATTCAACACTATAACTGATCTGTTTTCTGGTACGAATTATCCGACGTCTAATATCTTTTTCCCGAAGGTCTGTGACATTAGAATGGCTCTAATGGAATGGTTGTATGATCCTAACCCTCTCATTTGTGACATGGCTAACAAGATGTGGTTGAAGTTTGCAAAATATTGGGATGATATTCATTTAGTGTTGGCTGTATCTGTTGTTCTGGATCCGCGATATAAGCTTCTTGTAATCGAGTATTATGCTGATAAGTTTGGGAGTACAAATGTTGATATTGTGGGTGAGAGAGTGAAGAATGTTGTATGTGATTTGGTGTTTGAGTACCAAAGAAAGACGGAGGAAGAATCAAGTACCAGTTCTGGAAAACATGATGTCAATGTTCCTACTAGCTCTACTGTGGATCTTGACTTTGAGTTATACGTGAGGCAGAGGAAGAAGTCAAAAACTACCTCAGTAACAACTGAGCTTGATCACTACTTAGCTGAGGCACTCATTCCTCGAACAAGTGTAGACTTCGATGTGCTGATGTGGTGGAGACTTAATGGTGCAAAATACCCTACTTTGCAAGAGATGGCTAGGGATTTGTTAGCTATTCCAATAACATCTGTTGCATCTGAGTCCGCATTTAGTTCTGGTGGGAGATTGTTGGATCCTTATCGTAGCAGACTACACTTTTCTTTGGTAGAGGCAATGATGTGCACTCGAAGTTGGATCAAGGATGACATGAAGAAAGGTAATTCACTAATTCTTTTTACTTTGTGTTTATGTTATTTAATTTCTGTCGAAATTGTTTGTACTTGACTACTTGTTGATTTTTTTGCTTTGTTTTCGTAGATAAAACAACAAAAATGGAACAATTAGAAGGTATTTTCACTACACTCACCATGGAGGATGCCGCTATTGAAGACTTTGAAGGTAAACACCTTCATGTTAATTCACCTACCTAACTATGTTCTGCTTCTTTTGTTTTTTTACTGTATTTTTGCTTAGTTCTGCTTCTGCTGTTTGCTTAGTATTGCTTCTGCTGTGTCCTTAATTCTGCTATTTTTTAGAACTTCTACTTCTGCTGCTTCAATGCTTAGTTCTGCTTCTGCTATTTGTATTAACTCTGCTTAGTTCAATGCTTAGAACCCAGCAAGTGAACAAACTCTGCTTCTGCTATTTGCTTGTCTTCATTATGCTTCTGCAGATTTAGTACTGTATGTTTGTAATTCACCTAACTTAGGTTTCTATGTGTTTGTAATCTACTGTTGCCTTAGCCTACTGTAGGTTTGAAGTTTGTGATGGGTTTTTGTACAATTTCCCATGTTCCTTTCTTTGCATATATATATAACATCTTTATGTTTTTTCTAACACAGAAAATGCAGTGTTGAATGAAGACAAGACAATATACAATTTTGATGAATAAGGGATTTCGTAGGTAAAGCACAGTTGACCAAATTATGAATTTAATTTTTTTATCTAAGCATCATAATCTAAACTGTGAATTTTCATTGTGTAGGTTGTGAAGACTCAAGAGCATGGTTTCATGGATCTTATCTTTGAAGTTTGAATTTTGATTAGCTACTTCTACAAGAACAATTGTTTTAGCCTTTAATATTTACTATTCGGATTTTTAAGTTTACGTGATGAACACATGTCGATTGGAATTCGATGAATATTTGTTTACGTTATGGGATTTTGGTTTCTTATTTTAGTATTTGCAGACTCAAAGTTTGAATTTTTAGCTTTTAATTCACCACCAAGCATGTAAACACCAGCCCAATGCCAAAACAATATCCAGCCCAGATTTTAAATGACAGACCCGCTACCCAACCCGCAAGCCCGGAAACCGGCTAGATCCGGGCCTGGTAAAAATTTCCACCCCGTTTATTGTCAAGGATTCGGGCCGCCCGGGAACCGCTACCTGCTGTGGCGGGTTTCGGAAACATTAAACCCGAGCCCGGCCACGGATATTGCCAAGCCTAGATGACACAACAATTTAACGTGGAAAACTCTTGCAAGAAAAAACCATGGACGCACGACTTCTTTGAAAGCTCCAAGTTGATAATATAATTATAATTTTAGGGATTTGCAAAAATGCAAGTTAACCTTGGCCACTTAGGGCTTGGAACTGTCTTTGTCATCATGGCAGTTGGTTAAGCATGAGTGCTAATCACGACCCACCTAAACCTTTCCTTCAGAAATGACTCATCAGATATAATGATACCTAACTAACAATATCCTTCGAGTATTTCATAGGAACATAATATTTGTATAAATGAGCAGCTCGTTCATTTGACTGTGATGACCCAGATTCAGAATGTAGTTGCTTCCTCGACTATGCAGCTAATCGATATGGGTAATGTTGCTCATTAAGGCTTACCAATTCACTATGTTTGGTACAACATTTTTTTCTCGAGTGAATTCAATAGCGTTCGATGCCCGGTTTTTCAAATTAAGAATTTGGCTCGTGCTTCTTTTTCGAACCTAGGTTGCTTCCTATATCTTGCGATGCAACCTAATTCATAAAGGTAATGCTACTCATTGATGCTTGCTAATTCACTATGTTTGATACCAATTTTTGTGTGTTTGAATTCCTTAATGTTCAATACAGGGTTTTCGATTCTTCATTTGACTCCTGGGTTTGCTATGCTTCTTTTGTGTACAAGTTTTTGAGAAATGTTGGATCTCGAAATCAAGCAACATTTTGATTTGTGAACCATCAAAATTCGTTAGAACATCTGCCTTCTTTTACGAATCAATTTTTTTGATTATCTGGGAATTCTTCATCTCGTTTCCAAGAAGATTAGATTCTTATGATTTTTGGATAATTATTAGACTTGTTTCCTGCTCATTGGGGCGGTAAAGCTTTATGATTACATGTTATATACGCTTTTTAAGAGTTTATTTTACTCAAACTTGTCGCCATTATTATTGAAGCTATCGGGTGGCGGAAAAAATGGAATTATTTGCGAAATGAATTATATTTGAAGAATTCAATTTTCTATTGCTCGAATAAGTATGAGAGGGGTAGGGAGGATTCGCTGGAGAGGTTCTTCCGACATTTTGGAGGTCGGGGTGAATGATGTCCTCGACAAAGAGTGGTAGGTCGTGGTTTAGCCGGCGGAAATGAGAGCGAGAGAGGGGAGAGAATTGACTATAGGGTTACGGACCAAACTAGTAGTTTAAAAACTACAAGGGATTTTTCAATTCGACGCCAAATATAATTAATTATAGGGTTTATACATATCTTTTACCTCCACTATTCAAAGTTATAAACATGTCCCTCTGTTATTATACAACCGAATTAACACCATTTACTATGACACTTTTAATAAATGTATCATCCAGTTAGTCTTTTCATCCAAACTTCGTTAAGTATGATGATTGTACGTGGCATGTCAGCTTCTCCGTCCACATGATCAAGTGCTTAGCTTACTGAGTTTTGATAAACCAAAAACTAGATATAACATGAAAAAAATCAACTAATTAACCTATCTTAAACTAATTAACTTATTTCCTCATCCACCAAGTTATTGATGTGGACGAAATAGGTTACGTTGTATGCACAATCACCATAATTAATAGAGTTTGAATGGAAAAAAACAACTGAATGATACATTTGTTAAAACTGTCATAGTAGAGGGTGTTAATTCAATTGGATAATAGTAGTGGGGCATGTTTGGTAATTATGTATAATAGACGAGTAAAAATGTGTAAATCATGTCGTAGCTTAACGTTTAACAATATTATTTGAATACTTGGATAAACCAAATCAAACCGATAAACGTTTAACCATTACAACAAGTACTCGACCAAACTAAAAGGTATTATTCTTTTAATATGTTACATGAAGACACGTTTACTCTTCAACATCAGGATCGTAGTTTATTTTCAATGATTAAGAGGTCGCAAATCATTACGACCATGGTGCGAGCAAGTGCAATGTCCAAATTCTTCATCAGAATGTGTAATTGTCATACGAATGCTCTGACAAAATGGATCACAATCTGCGTCCGTCTCGCATGACGTTGGTGGTGGAATAAATGCAGTAGTACCTGTCAGTGTCATAACATCTACATCAATAAAAAAACATGCACAAAACCTTAGCAATTACCTTAATAACCCATTATCGATAGGTGCATGATATAGTGATCACTCTTACCAGTGATGAAGAAGAAGATAAAGAGAACAAGAAGGGAAGCAAATTTTGCTGAAGAGTTTTTCATATTGGTTGAGTTTAATTTTTCGTGAGTAGTTGTGATAATCAAGTGCATGTGGCTAGGTTATATATAGGAGTTTTAGAAAAATATACTATTGAAAGAGAGCCAGAGAATTAGAATTGAATTGATTCAACAAAAAGTAACAACAACACCAAAAATACTAGCTAAACACACATTCATGGACGGTTAGTAACAAATAACAACACTGTTAGTGAACTATGTTAATCTCGTGTTTCAATTCTTAGCTTTCCATTTATTATTAAAACATAATTTTAAATCAAGAGATCTTAAATTTCAAGTAGTAAATCCTAAACCCTTAAAACCCAAACCCAAATAATAAACTCCAATCCCTAAATCCTAAACTCTTAAATTCTGAAAATTTAATGTTCTATAATAGATTAAATGAACATTACACTTTTCATTAGAAATTGGCAATTAATAGATGTAATAAAATACTAAGATGGATATAGAGATGACACAACAATTTAACGTGGAAAACTCTTGCAAGAAAAAACCATGGACGCACGACTTCTTTGAAAGCTCCAAGTTGATAAGATAATTATAATTTTAGGGATTTGCAAAAATGCAAGTTAACCTTGGCCACTTAGGTGTTGGAGCTGTCTTTGTCATCATGGCAGTTCGTTAAGCATGAGTGCTAATCACGACCCACCTAAACCTTTCCTTCAGAAATGACTCATCAGATGTAATGATACCTAACTAACAATATCCTTCGAGTATTTCATAGGAACACAGTATTTGTATAAATGAGCAGCTTGTTCATTTGACTGTGATGACCCTGATTCAGAATGTAATTGCTTCCTCGACTATGCAGCTAATCGATATGGGTAATGTTGCTCATTAAGGCTTACCAATTCACTATGTTTGATACAACATTTTTTTCTCGAGTGAATTCAATAGCGTTCGATGCCCGGTTTTTCAAATTAAGAATTTGGCTCGTGCTTCTTTTTCGAACCTAGGTTGCTTCCTATATTTTGCGATGCAACCTAATTCATAAAGGTAATGCTACTTATTGATGCTTGCTAATTCACTATGTTTGATACCCATTTTTGTGTGTTTGAATTCCTTATTGTTCAATACAGGGTTTTCGATTCTAAATTTGACTCCTGGGTTTGCTATGCTTCTTTTGTGTTCAAGTTTTTGAGAAATGTTGGATCTCGAAATCAAGCAACATTTTCATTTGTGAACTATCAAAATTCGTTAGAACATCTGCCTTCTTTTACGAATCAATTTTTTTGATTATCTGGGAATTCTTCATCTCGTTTCCAAGAAGATTAGATTCTTATGATTTTCGGATAATTATTAGACATGTTTCCTGCTCATTGGGGTGGTAAAGCTTTATGATTACATGTTATATACGCTTTTTAAGAGTTTATTTTACTCAAACTTGTCGCCATTATTATTGAAGCTCTCGGGTAGCTGAAAAAATTGAATTTATTGCAAAATGAATTGTATTTGAAGAATTCAATTTTCTATTGCTCGAATAAGTATGAGAGGGGTAGGGAGGATTCGCTGGAAAGGTTCTTCCGACAATTTGGAGGTCGGGGTAGATGATGTCCTTGACAAAGAGTGGTAGGTCGTGGTTTAGCCGGCGGAAATGAGAGCGAGAGAGGGGAGAGAATTGACTATTGGGTTACGGACCAAACTAGTAGTTTAAAAACTACAAGGGATTTTTCAATTCGACGCCAAATATAATTAATTATAGGGTTTATACATATCTTTTACCTCCACTATTCAAAGTTATAAACATGTCCCTCTGCTATTATACAACCGAATTAACACCATTTACTATGATACTTTTAATAAATGTACCATCGAGTTAGTATTTTCATCCAAACTTCGTTAAGTATGATGATTGTACGTGGCATGTCAGCTTCTCCGTCCACATGATCAAGTGCTTAGCTTACTGAGTTTTGATAAACCAAAAACTAGATATAACATGAAAAAAATCAACTAATTAACCTATCTTAAACTAATTAACTTATTTCCTCATCCACCAAGTTATCGATGTGGACGAAATAGGTTACGTTGTATGCACAATCACCATAATTAATAGAGTTTGAATGGAAAAAAACAACTGAATGATACATTTGTTAAAACTGTCATAGTAGAGGGTGTTAATTCAATTGGATAATAGTAGTGGGGCATGTTTGGTAATTATGTATAATAGACGAGTAAAAAATGTGTAAATCATGTCGTAGCTTAACATTTAACAATATTATTTGAATACTTGGATAAACCAAATCAAACCGATAAACGTTTAACCATTACAACAAGTACTCGACCAAACTAAAAGGTATTATTCTTTTAATATGTTACATGAAGACTCGTTTACTCTTCAACATCAGGATCGTAGTTTATTTTCAATGATTAAGAGGTCACAAATCATTACGACCATGGTGCGAGCAAGTGCAATGTCCAGATTCTTCATCACAATGTGTAATTGTCATACGAATGCTCTGACAAAATGGAACACAATCTGCGTCCGTCTCGCATGACGTTGGTGGTGGAATAAATGCAGTAGTACCTGTCAGTGTCATAACATCTACATCAATAAAAAAACATGCACAAAACCTTAGCAATTACCTTAATAACCCATTATCGATAGGTGCATGATATAGTGATCACTCTTACCAGTGATGAAGAAGAAGATAAAGAGAACAAGAAGGGAAGCAAATTTTGCTGAAGAGTTTTTCATATTGGTTGAGTTTAATTTTCGTGAGTAGTTGTGATAATCAAGTGCATGTGGCTAGGTTATATATAGGAGTTTTAGAAAAATATACTATTGAAAGAGAGCCAGAGAATTAGAATTGAATTGATTCAATAAACAGTAACAACAACACCAAAAATACTAGCTAAACACACATTCATGGACGGTTAGTAACAAATAACAACACTGTTAGTGAACTATGTTAATCTCGTGTTTCAATTCTTAGCTTTCCATTTATTATTAAAACATAATTTTAAATCAAGAGATCTTAAATTTCAAGTAGTAAATCCTAAACCCTTAAAACCCAAACCCAAATAATAAACTCCAAACCCTAAATCCTAAACTCTTAAATTCTGAAATTTAATGTTCTATAATAGAATAAATGAACATTGCACTTTTTATTAGAAATTGGCAATTAATAGATGTAATAAAATACTAAGATGGATATAGAGATGACACAACAATTTAACGTGGAAAACTCTTGCAAGAAAAAACCATGGACGCACGACTTCTTTGAAAGCTCCAAGTTGATAAGATAATTATAATTTTAGGGATTTGCAAAAATGCAAGTTAACCTTGGCCACTTAGGTGTTGGAGCTGTCTTTGTCATCATGGCAGTTGGTTAGCATGAGTGCTAATCACGACCCACCTAAACCTTTCCTTCAGAAATGACTCATCAGATGTAATGATACCTAACTAACAATATCCTTCGAGTATTTCATAGGAACATAATATTTGTATAAATGAGCAGCTCGTTCATTTGACTGTGATGACCCTGATTCAGAATGTAATTGCTTCCTCGACTATGCAGCTAATCGATATGGGTAATGTTGCTCATTAAGGCTTACCAATTCACTATGTTTGATACAACATTTTTTCTCGAGTGAATTCAATAGCGTTCGATGCCCGGTTTTTCAAATTAAGAATTTGGCTCGTGCTTCTTTTTCGAACCTAGGTTGCTTCCTATATCTTGCGATGCAACCTAATTCATAAAGGTAATGCTACTCATTGATGCTTGCTAATTCACTATGTTTGATACCAATTTTTGTGTGTTTGAATTCCTTAATGTTCAATACAGGGTTTTCGATTCTGAATTTGACTCCTGGGTTTGCTATGCTTCTTTTGTGTACAAGTTTTTGAGAAATGTTGGATCTCGAAATCAAGCAACATTTTGATTTGTGAACCATCAAAATTCGTTAGAACATCTGCCTTCTTTTACGAATCAATTTTTTTGATTATCTGGGAATTCTTCATCTCGTTTCCAAGAAGATTAGATTCTTATGATTTTCGGATAATTGTTAGACTTGTTTCCTGCTCATTGGGGCGGTAAAGCTTTATGATTACATGTTATATACGCTTTTTAAGAGTTTATTTTACTCAAACTTGTCGCCATTATTATTGAAGCTCTCGGGTGGCGGAAAAAATGGAATTATTTGCGAAATGAATTATATTTGAAGAATTCAATTTTCTATTGCTCGAATAAGTATGAGAGGGGTAGGGAGGATTCGCTGGAGAGGTTCTTCCGACATTTTGGAGGTCGGGGTGAATGATGTCCTCGACAAAGAGTGGTAGGTCGTGGTTTAGCCGGCGGAAATGAGAGCGAGAGAGGGGAGAGAATTGACTATAGGGTTACGGACTAAACTAGTAGTTTAAAAACTATAAGAGATTTTTCAATTCGACGCCAAATATAATTAATTATAGGGTTTATACATATCTTTTACCTCCACTATTCAAAGTTATAAACATGTCCCTCTGTTATTATACAACCGAATTAACACCATTTACTATGACACTTTTAATTAATGTATCATCCAGTTAGTCTTTTCATCCAAACTTCGTTAAGTATGATGATTGTACGTGGCATGTCAGCTTCTCCGTCCACATGATCAAGTGCTTAGCTTACTGAGTTTTGATAAACCAAAAACTAGATATAACATGAAAAAATCAACTAATTAACCTATCTTAAACTAATTAACTTATTTCCTCATCCACCAAGTTATCGATGTGGACGAAATAGGTTACGTTGTATGCACAATCACCATAATTAATAGAGTTTGAATGGAAAAAAAACAACTGAATGATACATTTGTTAAAACTGTCATAGTAGAGGGTGTTAATTCAATTGATAATAGTAGTGGGGCATGTTTGGTAATTATGTATAATAGATGAGTAAAAATGTGTAAATCATGTCGTAGCTTAACATTTAACAATATTATTTGAATACTTGGATAAACCAAATCAAACCGATAAACGTTTAACCATTACAACAAGTACTCGACCAAACTAAAAGGTATTATTCTTTTAATATGTTACATGAAGACTCGTTTACTCTTCAACATCAGGATCGTAGTTTATTTTCAATGATTAAGAGGTCGCAAATCATTACGACCATGGTGCGAGCAAGTGCAATGTCCAGATTCTTCATCACAGTGTGAAATTGTCATACGAATGCTCTGACAAAATGGAACACAATCTGCGTCCGTCTCGCATGACGTTGGTGGTGGAATAAATGCAGTAGTACCTGTCAGTGTCATAACATCTACATCAATAAAAAAACATGCACAAAACCTTAGCAATTACCTTAATAACCCATTATCGATAGGTGCATGATATAGTGATCACTCTTACCAGTGATGAAGAAGAAGATAAAGAGAACAAGAAGGGAAGCAAATTTTGCTGAAGAGTTTTTCATATTGGTTGAGTTTAATTTTTCGTGAGTAGTTGTGATAATCAAGTGCATGTGGCTAGGTTATATATAGGAGTTTTAGAAAAATATACTATTGAAAGAGAGCCAGAGAATTAGAATTGAATTGATTCAACAAACAGTAACAACAACACCAAAAATACTAGCTAAACACACATTCATGGACGGTTAGTAACAAATAACAACATGTTAGTGAACTATGCTAATCTCGTGTTTCAATTCTTAGCTTTCCATTTATTATTAAAACATAATTTTTAATCAATAGATCTTAAATTTCAAGTAGTAAATCCTAAACCCTTAAAACCCAAACCCAAAATAATAAACTCCAAACTCTAAATCCTAAACTCTTAAATTCTGAAAATTTAATGGTCTATAATAGATTAAATCAACATTACACTTTTTATTAGAAATTGGCAATTAATAGATGTAATAAAATACTAAGATGGATATAGAGATGACACAACAATTTAACGTGGAAAACTCTTGCAAGAAAAAACCATGGACGCACGACTTCTTTGAAAGCTCCAAGTTGATAAGATAATTATAATTTTAGGGATTTGCAAAAATGCATGTTAACCTTGGCCACTTAGGTGTTGGAACTATCTTTGTCATCATGGCAGTTGGTTTGGCATGAGTGCTAATCACGACCCACCTAAACCTTTCCTTCAGAATGACTCATCAGATGTAATGATACCTAACTAACAATATCCTTCGAGTATTTCATAGGAACATATATTTGTATAAATGAGCAGCTCGTTCATTTGACTGTGATGACCCTGATTCAGAATGTAATTGCTTCCTCGACTATGCAGCTAATCGATATGGGTAATGTTGCTCATTAAGGCTTACCAATTCACTATGTTTGATACAACATTTTTTTCTCGAGTGAATTCAATAGCGTTCGATGCCGGTTTTTCAAATTAAGAATTTGGCTCGTGCTTCTTTTTCGAACCTAGGTTGCTTCCTATATCTTGCGATGCAACCTAATTCATAAGGTAATGCTACTCATTGATGCTTGCTAATTCACTATGTTTGATACCAAATTTTTGTGTGTTTGAATTCCTTAATGTTCAATACAGGGTTTTCGATTCTGAATTTGACTCCTGGGTTTGCTATGCTTCTTTTGTGTACAAGTTTTTGAGAAATGTTGGATCTCGAAATCAAGCAACATTTGATTTGTGAACCATCAAAATTCGTTAGAACATCTGCCTTCTTTTACGAATCAATTTTTTTGATTATCTGGGAATTCTTCATCTCGTTTCCAAGAAGATTAGATTCTTATGATTTTCGGATAATTATTAGACTTGTTTCCTGCTCATTGGGGCGGTAAAGCTTTATGATTACATGTTATATACGCTTTTTAAGAGTTTATTTACTCAAACTTGTCGCCATTATTATTGAAGCTCTCGGGTGGCGGAAAAAATGGAATTATTTGCGAAATGAATTATATTTGAAGAATTCAATTTTCTATTGCTCGAATAAGTATGAGAGGGGTAGGGAGGATTCGCTGGAGAGGTTCTTCCGACATTTTGGAGGTCGGGTGAATGATGTCCTCGACAAAGAGTGGTAGGTCGTGGTTTAGCCGCGGAAATGAGAGCAAGAGAGGGGAGAGAATTGACTATAGGGTTACGGACCAAACTAGTAGTTTAAAAACTACAAGGGATTTTTCAATTCGACGCCAAATAAATTAATTATTGGGTTTATACATATCTTTTACCTCCACTATTCAAAGTTACAAACATGTCCCTCTGTTATTATACAACCGAATTAACACCCTTTACTATGACACTTTTAACAAATGTATCATCCAGTTAGTTTTTTCATCCAAACTTCGTTAAGTATGATGATTGTACGTGGCATGTCAGCTTCTCCGTCCACATGATCAAGTGCTTTGCTTACTGAGTTTTGATAAACCAAAAACTAGATATAACATGAAAAAATCAACTAATTAACCTATCTTAAACTAATTAACTTATTTCCTCATCCACCAAGTTATCGATGTGGACGAAATAGGTTACGTTGTATGCACAATCACCATAATTAATAGAGTTTGAATGGAAAAAAACAACTGAATGATACATTTGTTAAAACTGTCATGTAGAGGGTGTTAATTCAATTGATAATAGTAGTGGGGCATGTTTGGTAATTATGTATAATAGATGAGTAAAAATGTTAAATCATGTCGTAGCTTAACATTTAACAATATTATTTGAATACTTGGATAAACCAAATCAAACCGATAAACGTTTAATCATTACAACAAGTACTCGACCAAACTAAAAGGTATTATTCCTTTAATATGTTACATGAAGACTCGTTTACTCTTCAACATCAGGATCGTAGATTATTTTCAATGATTAAGAGGTCGCAAATCATTACGACCATGGTGCGAGCAAGTGCAATGTCCAGATTCTTCATCACAGTGTGAAATTGTCATAGAATGCTCTGACAAAATGGAACACAATCTGCGTCCGTCTCGCATGACGTTGGTGGTGGAATAAATGCAGTAGTACCTGTCAGTGTCATAACATCTGCATCAATTAAAAAAACATGCACAAAACCTTAGCAATCACCTTAATAACCCATTATCGATAGGTGCATGATATAGTGATCACTCTTACCAGTGATGAAGAAGAAGATAAAGAGAACAAGAAGGGAAGCAAATTTTGCTGAAGAGTTTTTCATATTGGTTGAGTTTAATTTTTCGTGAGTAGTTGTGATAATCAAGTGCATGTGGCTAGGTTATATATAGGAGTTTTAGAAAAATATACTATTGAAAGAGAGCCAGAGAATTAGAATTGAATTGATTCAACAAACAATAACAACAACAACAAAAATACTAGCTAAACACACATTCATGGACGGTTAGTAACAAATAACAACATTGTTAGTGAACTATGCTAATCTCGTGTTTCAATTCTTAGTTTTTCCATTTATTATTAAAACATAATTTTTAATCAATAGATCTTAAATTTCAAGTAGTAAATCCTAAACCCTCAAAACCCAAACCCAAAATAATAAACTCCAAACTCTAAATCCTAAACTCTTAAATTCTGAAAATTTAATGGTCTATAATAGATTAAATCAACATTACACTTTTTATTAGAAATTGGCAATTAATAGATGTAATAAAATACTAAGATGGATATAGAGATGACACAACAATTTAACGTGGAAAACTCTTGCAAGAAAAAACCATGGACGCACGACTTCTTTGAAAGCTCCAAGTTGATAAGATAATTATAATTTTAGGGATTTGCAAAAATGCAAGTTAACCTTGGCCACTTAGTGTTGGAACTGTCTTTGTCATCATGGCAGTTGGTTTGGCATGAGTGCTAATCACGACCCACCTAAACCTTTCCTTCGTAATGACTCATCAGATGTAATGATACCTAACTAACAATATCCTTCGAGTATTTCATAGGAACACAATCTTTGTATAAATGAGCAGCTCGTTCATTTGACTGTGATGACCCTGATTCAGAATGTAATTGCTTCCTCGACGATGCAGCTAATCGATATGGGTAATGTTGCTCATTAAGGCTTACCAATTCACTATGTTTGATACAACATTTTTTCTCGAGTGAATTCAATAGCGTTCGATGCCGGTTTTTCAAATTAAGAATTTGGCTCGTGCTTCTTTTTCGAACCTAGGTTGCTTCCTATATCTTGCGATGCAACCTAATTCATACAGGTAATGCTACTCATTGATGCTTGCTAATTCACTATGTTTGATACCCATTTTTGTGTGTTTGAATTCCTTAATGTTCAATACAGGGTTTTCGATTCTGAATTTGACTCCTGGGTTTGCTATGCTTCTTTTGTGTACAAGTTTTTGAGAAATGTTGGATCTCGAAATCAAGCAACATTTTGATTTGTGAACCATCAAAATTCGTTAGAACATCTGCCTTCTTTTACGAATCAATTTTTTGATTATCTGGGAATTCTTCATCTCGTTTCCAAGAAGATTAGATTCTTATAATTTTCGGATAATTATTAGACTTGTTTCCTGCTCATTGGGGCGGTAAAGCTTTATGATTACATGTTATATACGCTTTTTAAGAGTTTATTTTACTCAAACTTGTCGCCATTATTATTGAAGCTCTCGGGTAGCGGAAAAAAATGGAATTATTGCCAAATGAATTATATTTGAAGAATTCAATTTTCTATTGCTCGAATAAGTATGAGAGGGGTAGGGAGGATTCGCTCGAAAGGTTCTTCCGACAATTTGGAGGTCGGGGTAGATGATGTCATCGACAAAGAGTGGTAGGTCGTGGTTTAGCCGGCAGAAATGAGAGCGAGAGAGGGGAGAGAATTGACTATAGGGTTACGGACCAAACTAGTAGTTTAAAAACTACAAGGGATTTTTCAATTCGACGCCAAATATAATTAATTATTGGGTTTATACATATCTTTTACCTCCACTATTCAAAGTTACAACATGTCCCTCTGTTATTATACAACCGAATTAACACCCTTTACTATGACACTTTTAACAAATGTATCATCTAGTTAGTTTTTTCATCCAAACTTCGTTAAGTATGCTGATTGTACATGGCATGTCAGCTTCTCCGTCCACATGATCAAGTGCTTTGCTTACTGAGTTTTGATAAACCAAAAACTAGATATAACATGAAAAAAATCAACTAATTAACCTATCTTAAACTAATTAACTTATTTCCTCATAGACCAAGTTATTGATGTGGACGAAATAGGTTACGTTGTATGCACAATCATCATAATTAATAGAGTTTGAATGGAAAAAAAACAACTGAATGATACATTTGTTAAAACTGTCATAGTAAAAGGGTGTTAATTCAATTGGATAATAATAGTGGGGCATGTTTGGTAATTATGTATAATAGATAGTAAAAATGTGTAAATCATGTCGTAGCTTAACATTTAACAATATTATTTGAATACTTGGATAAACCAAATCAAACCGATAAACGTTTAATCATTACAACAATTACTCGACCAAACTAAAAGGTATTATTCCTTTAATATGTTACATGAAGACTCGTTTACTCTTCAACATCAGGATCGTAGATTATTTTCAATGATTAAGAGGTCGCAAATCATTACGACCATGGTGGAACAAGTGCAATGTCCAGATTCTTCATCACAGTGTGAAATTGTCATACGAATGCTATGACAAAATGGAACACAATCTGCGTCCGTCTCGCATGACGTTGATGGTGGAATAAATGCAGTAGTACCTGTCAGTGTCATAACATCTGCATCAATTAAAAAAACATGCACAAAACCTTAGCAATCACCTTAATAACCCATTATCTATAGGTTCATGATATAGTGATCACTCTTACCAGTGATGAAGAAGAAGATAAAGAGAACAAGAAGGGAAGCAAATTTTACTGAAGAGTTTGTCATATTGGTTGAGTTTAATTTTTTGTGAGTAGTTGTGATAATCAAGTGCATGTGGCTAGGTTATATATAGGAGTTTTAGAAAAATATTCTATTGAAAGAGAGCCAGAGAATTAGAATTGAATTGATTCAACAAACAATAACAACAACAACAAAAATACTAGCTAAACACACATTCATGGACGGTTAGTAACAAATAACAACATTGTTAGCGAACTATGCTTATCTCGTGTTTCAATTTTAGTTTTCCATTTATTATTAAAACATAATTTTTAATCAATAGATCTTAAATTTCAAGTAGTAAATCCTAAACCCTCAAAACCCAAACCCAAAATAATAAACTCCAAACTCTAAATCCTAAACTCTTAAATTCTGAAAATTTAATGGTCTATAATAGATTAAATCAACATTACACTTTTTATTAGAAATTGGCAATTAATAGATGTAATAAAATACTAAGATGTATATAGAGATAACACAACAATTTAACGTGGAAAACTCTTGCAAGAAAAAACCATGGACGCACGACTTCTTTGAAAGCTCCAAGTTGATAAAATAATTATAATTTTAGGGATTTGCAAAAATGCAAGTTAACCTTGGCCACTTAAGTGTTGGAACTATCTTTGTCATCATGGCAGTTGGTTTGACATGAGTGCTAATCACGACCCACCTAAACCTTTCCTTCGGTAATGACTCATCAGATGTAATGATACCTAACTAAAAATATCCTTCGAGTATTTCATAGGAACACAATCTTTGTATAAATGAGCAGCTCGTTCATTTGACTGTATGACCCTGATTCAGAATGTAATTGCTTCCTTGACGATGCAGCTAATCGATATGGGTAATGTTGCTCATTAAGGCTTACCAATTCACTATGTTTGATACAACTTATTTTCTTGAGTGAATTCAATAGCATTCGATGCCGGTTTTTCAAATTAAGAATTTGGCTCGTGCTTCTTTTTCGAACCTAGGTTGCTTCCTATATCTTGCGATGCAACCTAATTCATACAGGTAATGCTACTCATTGATGCTTGCTAATTCACTATGTTTGATAACCATTTTTGTGTATTTGAATTCCTTAATGTTCAATACAGGTTTTCGATTCTGAATTGACTCCTGGGTTTGCTATGCTTCTTTTGTGTACAAGTTTTTGAGAAATGTTGGATCTCGAAATCAAGCAACATTTTGATTTGTGAACCATCAAAATTCGTTAGAACATCTGCCTTCTTTTACGAATCAATTTTTTTGATTATCTGGGAATTCTTCATCTCGTTTCCAAGAAGATTAGATTCTTATGATTTTCGGATAATTATTAGACTTGTTTCCTGCTCATTGGGGCGGTAAAGCTTTATGATTACATATTATATACCTTATTAAGAGTTTTAGTTTACTCAAACTTGTCGACATTATTATTGAAGCTCTCGAGTAGCGGAAACAATGGAATTAATTGCGAAATGAATTATATTTGAAGAATTCAATTTTCCTATTGCTCGAATAAGTATGAGAGGGGTAGGGAGGATTCGCTGGAGAGGTTCTTCCGACAATTTGGAGGTGGGAGTAGATGATGTCCTCGACAAAGAGTGGTAGGTCGTGGTTTAGCCGACGTAAATGAGAGTGAGAGAGGGGAGAAGAATCGACTTTTGGGTTACGGACCTAGTACTTTAAAAACTACAAGGGATTTTTCAATTCGACGCCAAATAGAGTTATTATTGCGTTTATACATATCTTTTACCTCCACTATTCAAAGTTACGAACATGTCCCTCTGTTATTATACAACCGAATTAACACCCTTTACTATGACACTTTTAACAAATGTATCATCTAGTTAGTTTTTTCATCCAAACTTCGTTAAGTATGCAGATTGTACATGGCATGTCAGCTTCTCCGTCCACATGATCAAGTGCTTTGCTTACTGAGTTTTGATAAACCAAAAACTAGATATAACATGAAAAAAATCAACTAATTAACCTATCTTAAACTAATTAACTTATTTCCTCATAGACCAAGTTATCGATGTGGACGAAATAGGTTACGTTGTATGCACAATCATCATAATTAATAGAGTTTGAATGGAAAAAAACAACTGAATGATACATTTGTTAAAACTGTCATAGTAGAGGGTGTTAATTAAATTGGATAATAGTAGTGGGGCATGTTTGGTAATTATGTATAATAGATTAGTAAAAATGTGTAAATCATGTCGTAGCTTAACATTTAACAATATTATTTGAATACTTGGATAAACCAAATCAAACCGATAAACGTTTAATCATTACAACAATTACTCGACCAAACTAAAAGGTATTATTCCTTTAATATGTTACATGAAGACTCGTTTACTCTTCAACATCAGGATCGTAGATTATTTTCAATGATTAAGAGGTCGCAAATCATTACGACCATGGTGTGAACAAGTGCAATGTCCAGATTCTTCATCACAGTGTGAAATTGTCATACGAATGCTATGACAAAATGGAACACAATCTGCGTCCGTCTCGCATGACGTTGATGGTGGAATAAATGCAGTAGTACCTGTCAGTGTCATAACATCTGCATCAATTAAAAAAACATGCACAAAACCTTAGCAATCACCTTAATAACCCATTATCTATAGGTTCATGATATAGTGATCACTCTTACCAGTGATGAAGAAGAAGATAAAGAGAACAAGAAGGGAAGCAAATTTTACTGAAGAGTTTTTCATATTGGTTGAGTTTAATTTTTCGTGAGTAGTTGTGATAATCAAGTGCATGTGGCTAGGTTATATATAGGAGTTTTAGAAAAATATTCTATTGAAAGAGAGCCAGAGAATTAGAATTGAATTGATTCAACAAACAATAACAACAACAACAAAAATACTAGCTAAACACACATTCATGGACGGTTAGTAACAAATAACAACATTGTTAGTGAACTATGCTAATCTCGTGTTTCAATTCTTAGTTTTCCATTTATTATTAAAACATAATTTTTAATCAATAGATCTTAAATTTCAAATAGTAAATCCTAAACCCTCAAAACCCAAACCCAAAATAATAAACTCCAAACTCTAAATCCTAAACTCTTAAATTCTGAAAATTTAATGGTCTATAATAGATTAAATCAACATTTCACTTTTTATTAGAAATTGGCAATTAATATATGTAATAAAATACTAAGATGGATATAGAGATGACACAACAATTTAACGTGGAAAACTCTTGCAAGAAAAAACCATGGACGCACGACTTCTTTGAAAGCTCCAAGTTGATAAAATAATTATAATTTTAGGGATTTGCAAAAATGCAAGTTAACCTTGGCCACTTAGGTGTTGGAACTATCTTTGTCATCATGGCAGTTGGTTTGACATGAGTGCTAATCACGACCCACCTAAACCTTTCCTTCGGTAATGACTCATCAGATGTAATGATACCTAACTAAAAAATCCTTCGAGTATTTCATAGGAACACAATCTTTGTATAAATGAGCAGCTCGTTCATTTGACTGTGATGACCCTGATTCAGAATGTAATTGCTTCCTCGACGATGCAGCTAATCGATATGGGTAATGTTGCTCATTAAGGCTTACCAATTCACTATGTTTGATACAACTTATTTTCTTGAGTGAATTCAATAGCGTTCGATGCCGGGTTTTTCAAATTAAGAATTTGGCTCCTGCTTCTTTTTCGAACCTAGGTTGCTTCCTATATCTTGCGATGCAACCTAATTCATAAAGGTAATGCTACTCATTGATGCTTGCTAATTCACTATGTTTGACCCCCATTTTTGTGTGTTTGAATTCCTTAATGTTCAATACAGGGTTTTCGATTCTGAATTTGACTCCTGGGTTTGCTATGCTTCTTTTGTGTACAAGTTTTTGAGAAATGTTGGATCTCGAAATCAAGCAACATTTTGATTTGTGAACCATCAAAATTCGTTAGAACATCCGCCTTCTTATACGAATCAATTTTTTTGATTATCTGGGAATTCTTCATATCGTTTCCAAGAAGATTAGATTCTTATGATTTTCGGATAATTATTAGACTTGTTTCCTCCTCATTGGGGCGGTAAAGCTTTATGATTACATATTATATACGCTTATTAAGAGTTTTAGTTTACTCAAACTTGTCGACATTATTATTGAAACTCTCGAGTAGCGGAAACAATGGAATTAATTGCGAAATGAATTATATTTGAAGAATTCAATTTTCTATTGCTCGAATAAGTATGAGAGGGGTAGGGAGGATTCGCTGGAGAGGTTCTTCCGACAATTTGGAGGTCGGAGTAGATGATGTCCTCGACAAAGAGTGGTAGGTCGTGGTTTAGCCGACGGAAATGAGAGTGAGAGAGGGGAGAAAATCGACTATTGGGTTACGGACCTAGTAGTTTAAAAACTACAAGGGATTTTTCAATTCGACGCCAAATAGATTTATTATTGGGTTTATACATATCTTTTATCTCCACTATTCAAAGTTACAAACATGTCCCTATGTTATTATCCAACCGAATTAACACCGTTTACTATGACACTTTTAACAAATGTATCATCTAGTTAGTTTTTTCATCCAAACTTCGTTAAGTATGCTGATTGTACGTGGCATGTCAGCTTCTCCGTCCACATGATCAAGTGCTTTGCTTACTGAGTTTTGATAACCAAAAACTAGATATAACATGAAAAAAAAATCAACGAATTAACCTATTTTAAACTAATTAACTTATTTCCTCATAGACCAAGTTATCGATGTGGACGAAATAGGTTACGTTGTATGCACAATCATCATAATTAATAGAGTTTGAATGGAAAAAAACAATTGAATGATACATTTGTTAAAACTGTCATAGTAGAGGGTGTTAATTCAATTGGATAATAGTAGTGGGGCATGTTTGGTAATTATGTATAGATAAGTAAAAATGTGTAAATCATGTCGTAGCTTAACATTTGACAATATTATTTGAATACTTTGATAAACCAAATCAAACCGTTAAACGTTTAATCATTACAACAATTGCTCGACCAAACTAAAAGGTATTATTCCTTTAATATGTTACACGAAGACTCGTTTACTCTTCAACATCAGGATCGTAGATTATTTTCAATGATTAAGAGGTCGCAAATCATTACGACCATGGTGCGAGCAAGTGCAATGTCCAGATTCTTCATCACAGTGTGAAATTGTCATACGAATGCTCTGACAAATGGAACACAATCTGCGTCCGTCTCGCATGACGTTGGTGGTGGAATAAATGCAGTAGTACCTGTCAGTGTCATAACATCTGCCTCAATAAAAAAACATGCACAAAAACTTAGCAATCACCTTAATAACCCATTATCGATAGGTGCATGATATAGTGATCACTCTTACCAGTGATGAAGAAGAAGATAAAGAGCACAAGAAGGGAAGCAAATTTTGCAGAAGAGTTTTTCATATTGGTTGAGTTTAATTTTTCGTGAGTAGTTGTGATAATCAAGTCCATGTGGCTAGATTATATATAGGAGTTTTAGAAAATTATACTATTGAAAGAGAGCCAGAGAATTATAATTGAATTGATTAAACAAACAATGACAAACAAAAATACTAGCTAAACACACATTCATGGACGGTTAGTAACAAATAACAACACTGTTAGTGAACTATGCTAATCTCGTGTTTCAATTCTTAGCTTTCCATTTATTTTTAAACCATAATTTTTAATCAATAGATCTTAAATTTCAAGTAGTAAATCCTAAACCCTTAAAACCCAAACCCAAAATAATAAACTCCAAACTCTAAATCCTAAACTCTTAAATTCTGAATATTTAATGGTCTACAATAGATTAAATCAACATTACACTTTTTATTAGAAATTGGCAATTAATAGATGTAATAAAATACTAAGATGGATATAGAGATGACACAACAATTTTACGTGGAAAACTCTTGCAAGAAAAAACCATGGACGCACGACTTCTTTGAAAGCTCCAAGTTGATAAGATAATTATAATTTTAGAGATTTGCAAAATTGCAACTTAACCTTGTCCACTTAGGTGTTGGAACTGTCTTTGTCATCATGGCAGTTGGTTTGGCATGAGTGCTAATCACGACCCACCTAAACCTTTCCTTCAGTAATGACTCATCAGATGTAATGATACCTAACTAACAATATCCTTCGAGTATTTTTTTTTTTTTTTATGAATTAGAGATTTCATTTCATCAAAAAACCAAGAAGAACTTACAAAAGAAGAGGAGAAACTACTTACAATAGGAAAGAAAACCTATACATATCTCAAAATTTGAGTACCCTCTCTAGCTTTATAAGCATAAGCTGAGATGTCCCAATTAATCTGATCTATACTACTCACTAAATCCGCATGCTTGTTCCCAAAAATGCAAGCACACCGACATCTCCAAACCATGTTTACTATCATCACCCACTTAAGCTTCTTAACCTTCTCTTCAACACTCCCATTTTTTAGTGCAATAGCTTTGTTAAGAACCTCATCTCTACCAATTCCACTGAAGTCAGGCAAATATGCTCTCAACAGCTGCTGTGTGAAAGAGCAATCATAGAATTCATGTTCCCAAGACTCCATATCCGACTGGCAAAGTTGATCAACATTTGCATCCCACTTCACAACTTTGTCTTTTGTCAATATCCTCCTTAACATGATCAGCCATGCTATAAAATTAAACCTGGGTATCGTATATCCTGTCCAAACCAAACCGCTCCAAGCTACTTCCTCACTTTTCTCCCTAGTATCCTCCCAAATAATGCTTGGCTTCAGCTTCTCAACAATTTTACCATTCCACATGTGGTTTCCCTCATTATCAGTAGACATAAAGTCCCTAACAAGAGGCCTTAGTTTCATCACTCTCTTCCAAATCCATGATCCATAATCAGCTTTGGCATCCCACATGCTAACACTTTTAAGCCTATACTTGACAATCCATGCTATCCAAAGCGAGCCACTCCTAACAAACAGGTTCCAGAGATGCTTAGCTGCATTAGCTACATTCCAGCTCTGTATATCTCTTACTCCAGCTCCACCTTCAGCTTTTGGTTTTGTAATATGCTTCCAAGCTAATTTGGCATTGCCCCCATCTATTTTGCCCCATAGGAATCTGTTACAGACTTTTTCAATGTCCTGCATTAAACTCCTGGGCAGTAAGAAAATTGATAGCCAGTATTGAAGAATTCCACCAACAACAGAAGTTACCAATTGCAGACGACCAGCGTATGAAAGAAACCTGGTCTTCCAATCTGCAATTCTACTAGTAATCATGTCTAAGAGATATTTGCATTCTGCTTTCTTCAATTTCCCAGCAGTCAGAGGAATGCCGAGGTACTTAAAGGGCAGTTCACCTCTCTTGAACCTACTAACCTTACAGATCTCTGCAATGACATCCGGCCCAACCCCTGCAGTATAAACTTCACTTTTCTCTGGATTACATTGCAGTCCAGAAATTTTATGAAATTTATCCAGGATAGACATCAAACCTTTTACTGACTCCACATTCCCCTTAGTAAAGATTATGAGGTCATCAGCAAACCCAAGATGAGTCATCAACTTCTTACATTGCGGATGATAGCCAAACGTCCCTATACTAGCACCTTTGTCCAACATACGACTTAACACTTCCATAGCTATTACAAATAAATATGGAGAAATTGGATCCCCTTGACGAAGGCCTTTCCTAGCTTTGAAGTTGCCACACAGAGTACCATTAATATTCACAGATAGCATGGTAGACCTGAGACATGTTTCAATCCAGCTTACATAAACTGCAGGGAACCCCATGGCCAACAGCACACCAAGCAGATAGCCCCAACTAACACTGTCGAAAGCTTTCATTAAATCAACTTTCAAAGCAATTCTTGGGGATATATTCTTCATATTATATGTTCTAAACATCTCATGAGCAAGAAGAATGTTGTCACTAATAAGCCTCCCCTTTATAAAAGCTGACTGAGAAGGACTAACCAGACCTGGCAGGACTACTTTCATCCTATTTTCTATAACCTTAGATATTATCTTATAGATAACATTACAGCATGAAATAGGACGATAATCTCTAATTTCACAGGCATTAGTCTTTTTTGGAAGCAAAGCTAGTATAACAGAGTTAACAAACCCTGGGAGCTTACCTGTACTGAAGAAGTACATTATTGCACTCACCACATATCTAGCAACAATCTTCCAATGCTTCTTGTAGAAGGAAACTGGGAACCCATCAGGGCCCGGGGCCTTATCACCAGGCATACTATTCAAAGCATCAACTACTTCATTCTCTGTCACCTGTTTTTCCAAAGCTTCATATTGAGAATCAGAGACTTTGTTAACTATCAGCTCATCCAAAGAACACTCATCCACAGCTTTCTCCTCACCCAAAAGATTTCTGTAGAAATCTACTACAATACTTTTCAAATCCTCAAAATCTTCAACCAATTCCCCATCCCTGTTACGGAGCTGACGAATAGTGTTTCTTAGAGAACGTGTTCTGACTTGGCTGAAAAAATACTTAGTATTTTTATCACCCTCCACAATCCAAAGAGCTCTTGATTTTTGCCTAAGTATGCTTTCCTCATCTTTCTCAAGTTGCTCTAATTCCATCCTGCACCTCCTAGCATCCTCAATATTTCCAGTGCTAGGGAAACCAAAAACACATCTCTGTTTTTCCTCAAGCTCACTTCTCTTATTATGAACTCTCTTACTAATATCAGAATAGCATTCAACATTTAGCTTCTTCAGCTCCCTTTTAAGATCATGTAGCTTTCCATACACTTTATAAAAAGGAGTATCTGCTGACCTTTTACCCCAAACTGCATTAATTATACCATCAAACCTAGGATTTTCAGCCCAGCAGTTGAAGTACTTAAAAGGTTTTGGCTGAGAATCCAGCTCAATCCCAGTAGTAATGAGCAGTGCACAATGATCAGATACATCACAGGGAATAATCACCACTGAACTAGAACGGAACTTGACTTGCCAATCATTACTTACCAGAACTCTGTCCAAACGTCTAGAGATCGGATCCAAAGCTCTATTGTTTGTCCATGTAAAGAAGGGGCCCGAGGTAGAGTGCTCCTCCAAAGAGCAGCCTCTAACCATGTCCTTGAAGTCCTCCATACTACCAAAGGAGTTGTGCCTATTAGAAGCTTCCACCACATCTAGAATAGCATTAAAATCACCACCTACTAACCACGGATAAACAGACTGATTAAGCCTCTGAATGTCATCAAAGGGCTCTCTTCTTCTATATAGATCCGTGGAAGCATAAACAAAAGTGCAAACAAAAGTTTTTGGGAGGTCAATACTGACATGAATGAACTGATTACTCTTCTGAATCACTCTTAATGGCACATCCGGCTTCCAAACAAGCCAAATCTTACCAAGATTATCATCATAGCAAGTATCAATCTTCCAACCCCCAAAACGCTGCACTATCAGATCATCCGCCTTATCTTTCTTAATCCTAGGTTCAAGCAGAGCAACAACATCTAACTTATATTTATTAACATAATTAAGTAAAGAAGTAAATTTATCAGGGGCATTAAACCCTCTGATATTCCATACCCAGATCTTCATTTATTTCTCCTATTATGCTGCTGACGAGTCAGCATAAACTTCTTAGCAGGAGGAGTAGAAAGTTTACTCGGCTCTGCAAAATCACCAAAGGTGACTACCTTCTCAAACTGATCAAGCTTAGGTAACTTAGAGCCCAGGTTACTATCCTCCACAATAGCTTCAGTAGCAACCTGGTTTGTAGGTGCTTCTTCCTCCCCATTCGAGGACTCAGAGACATTGCCTACTGCTCCTCCAGCAGTAGCATCACTACTGACAGTCTCAGGTGTCACCTCCATCCCTATAGGGATTTTGGGAACATTGCCTGAATCACCCTCCGTAGGAGCTGCAACAACCTGCTGGGGTTTACCTTTACTTTTCCGTTTCTTACGCTTCTTCCTCGACTCAATTTCAGGGCTCAGGTTTACCACCTCCTCTAACGATTCAATGTTCACCTGTTGATCTGGTGCTTCCTTCTCTCCTAACGGAGACTCAGAAGCATTGCCAGATCCCCCTCCAGCAGCCGTACTAGTACTAGACTCAGGTGAATCCTCCCCCTCAACAGAGGGTTCAGCTTCATTGCCTGCAGTACTAGCACCAGCCGCATCAACTTTCTGTCGGGCAACCCATTGCTTCACTTGCCTAACTCCTTTATAGCTTCTACCAGCTGGGAAAGAAACTTTAACCACCGCTGGATCATCATCACCCATGTCTATCTTCAGCTCTGATATCTCTTCCAACCCAGGCTTTCGCAGCACACAGACTTTAATCATAAACCCCAGCCTAACAAACTTATTAACTGGCTTACCGAACTGCGTAGCAATCCAGCTTATACCTTCCGGCGTTATCAACTCCGCTGGAACATCTTGCAGCTCCAACCAAGCAGGCGGCTGCTCCGAAGTGAAATCCAACGGCTTAATGCCCGGGAACCACCTCCTCAACACCATCGGAGCCTTGTGAATATGCCAGGAGCGCTGCAAGATCCACTCACACAGAGCATCCGTAGCAAACTCAAACAGAAAACACCCCAAAGCTATCTGAGATACTTCCACAGGACCGTCGTAACCCCATAACCAGTTCACCACCGACCTAATTACCTTAATCGGCAGGCCATCCCCAGCAAACTGACCAACTATAGCCCTCCGGAGCTTCTCGATTCCCTTTTCGACCACAGCCATCGGAATCTTCAAAACACCATCTACAACTGCACCTAAGGATTCCTCGACAAAGCAAAGCTCATCCTCAGGCGGGGAGACGATCGAAGCCCAAGACTTAGGTCTAGAAGGGTCCTTACCGCTGCCGGAGGCCTCCGAGTGCGACGACGGCGCCATCGAGTATTTCATAGGAACACAATCTTTGTATAAATGAGCAGCTCGTTCATTTGACTGTGATGACCCTGATTCAGAATGTAATTGCTTCCACGACGATGCAGCCTAATCGATATGGGTAGTGTTGCTCCTTAAGACTTACCAATTCACTATGTTTGATAAAACATTTTTTTTCTCGAGTGAATTCAATACCGTTCGATGCCGGATTTTTAAAATTAAGAATTTTTGGCTAGTGCTTCTTTTTTGAACCTAGTTTGCTTCCTATATCTTGCGATGCAACCTAGTTCATACAGGTAATGCTACTCATTGATGCTTGCTAATTCACTATGTTTGATACCCATTTTTGTGTGTTTGAATTCCTTAATGTTCAATACAGGGTTTTCGATTCTGAATTTGACTCTTGGGTTTGCTATGCTTCTTTTGTCTACAAGTTTTTGAGAAATGTTGGATCTCGAAATCAAGCAACATTATGAGTTGTGAACCATCAGAATTCGTTAGAACATCTGCCTTCTTTTACGAATTGATTTTTTTTTATAATCTAGGAATTCTTCATCTCGTTTCCAGGAAGATTAGATTCTTACGATTTTCGAATAATTATTAGACTTGTTTCCTGCTCATTGGGGCGGTAGAGCTTTATGATTACATGTTATATACGCTTTTTTAGAGTTTTAGTTTACTCAAACTTGTCGCCATTATTATTGAAGCTCTCGGGTAGCGGAAAAAATGGAATTAATTGCGAAATGAATTATATTTGAAGAATTCAATTTTCTATTGCTCGAATAAGTATGAGAGGGGTAGGGAGGATTCGCTGGAGATGTTCTTCCGACAATTTGGAGGTCGGAGTAGATGATGTCCTCAACAAAGAGTGGTAGGTCGTGGTTTAGCCAACAGATATGAGAGCGAGAGAGGGGAGAAAATCGGCTATAGGGTTACGGACCAAACTAGTAGTTTAAAAACTACAAGGGATTTTTCAATTCGACGCCAAATGGAATTATTATTGGGTTTATACATATCTTTTACCTCTACTATTCAAAGTTACAAACATGTCCCTCTGTTATTATCCAACCGAATTAACACCATTTACTATGACACTTTTAACAAATGTATCATCTAGTTAGTTTTTTCATCCAAACTTCGTTAAGTATGAAGAATGTACGTAGCATGTCAGATTCTCCGTCCACATGATCAAGTGCTTTGCTTACTGAGTTTTGATAACCAAAAACTAGATATAACATGAAAAAAAAATCAACGAATTAACCTATTTTAAACTAATTAACTTATTTCCTCATCCACCAAGTTATCGATGTGGACGAAATAGGTTACGTTGTATGCATAATCACCATAATTAATAGAATTTGAATGGAAAAAAAAACAACTGAATGATACATTTGTTAAAACTGTCATAGTAGAGGGTGTTAATTCAATTGGATAATAGTAGTGGGGCATGTTTGGTAATTATATATAATAGATAAGTAAAAATGTGTAAATCATGTCGTAGCTTAACATTTAACAATATTATTTGAATACTTGGATAAACCAAATCAAACCGATAAACGTTTAATCATTACAACAATTACTCGACCAAACTAAAAGGTATTATTCCTTTAATATGTTACATGAAGACTCGTTTACTCTTCAACATCAGGATCGTAGATTATTTTCAATGATTAAGAGGTCGCAAATCATTACGACCATGGTGCGAGCAAGTGCAATGTCCAGATTCTTCATCACAGTGTGAAATTGTCATACGAATGCTCTGACAAAATTTAACACAATCTGCGTCCGTCTCGCATGACGTTGGTGTTGGAATAAATGCAGTAGTACCTGTCAGTGTCATAACATCTGCATTAATAAAAAAACATGCACAAAACCTTAGCAATCACCTTAATAACCCATTATCGATATGTAACATCCCCGCCCAACCGAACGTGTTAGAACTCAAGTTTGGGTGACTAGAGTACTGGAAACGGTACTTGTGATGGTCTCTTGAGGTCTGGGACTTGCGAGTTTGTGTCGGGTTGAAGTTACGATTAAGCTAGCGGTGCAGTGTACAGTACACGGCCGTGTAGTGTGATACACGCCGTGTATTCAAGGTGCACGACCGTGTACCTTAATAGTGGAAATACGTCGAAGATGGCAGAGGGTGATACACGATCGTGTATCTATGATACACGCCGTGTATCATGATACACGCCATGTATCGTGTGCTGGGTATTTAAGACGGGTTTTGATGGGTTTTTCCAACTTTTCCCAACTTCCTCTTTCCCTGAAATTCTTTTGACGAACCAAAATTCCCCAAGTTTCAATCCTTGATTTCGGGAGTTGTAGAGCTCCGATTGGCGATCCGTTTGTTGCTACGCTTTCGTAACGACGAGAGGAAGAGATCGAACATCATGGTTCTGGATGGTTCGGAGTAGACTGCTGTCAGTGAGGAGGAGAAGAGCTACGACTTTGGAGTTGTAGAGCTTGGTCGTTCGGGTTCCGGGAGTTGTTTTAGAGCCTCGTCTTCTTGTCAGGTGAGGGTTTAGCGTACGATAGGTAGAATTGGTCAACGTGAGGAGTAGAAACTTGACTTAGAGAAATGTAGGTTTTGCATGAATTGGAAGAGAGTAAAAAGGGGAAATTGTTCTGTGAATTCTTGCTATGTGATTGTGATGATTGATGATTGTTTGTGTTACTGTTGCGTGGTGAATTGATTGACAATGGTTGGCTGATTTCTACGTGATGTGAGTTGGGAGAATGATGAACATTGATGATTAATGATATGGACTTAGTAATGAGTGTAGGTGGGTCGGGGTATGATTTCTGTTGCTGCATTTCTATTTAGTGTTGTTAATCTGTGGTTGCAGGAGGGTGGTCCTGCCAATGTGGGGTCGCCCTTAAATGGCGAACAGGTGGATGGTCCCACCAACGTGGGGTCGTGCAATGAAGGATGTACAGGAGGGTAACCCTATGACTCATGACATGGCTTCCCCTGTATTTGCAGGTGGGGTGGCCGATGAGCTAGCTGGTTACCCTTAAACTGTTTGTGTCGTGGGAGGCGTTGAATGTCTTGTGATGTGTGGTTATGTGTGATGTGGGATTACGATGATGCTTTGTGTAACTATTGATGTATGTGAATGAGTGCAAGTGGCATAATGTGGGATATGATTAGGTATGTGATTGATGTTGTTGTTGGTGGTGGGAATTGATGTGAATCCCGATGGTTGGTTTGAATTATGCGAATGAGTTGTGTGATGAGTGTGACGGTTGGTTGTAAGTGCTGAGTATTGGTGGTGTTGATTTAATGTTAGAACCTGGTTGGAGCCTACACTGCCCCCAAATAATCACCTCTCCTGGAAGAGTGAGGTGCGGTCACGCTTCCTGGAAGAGTGGCGTGATCTATTGTGTTGATGTTGATGTGTTGATGTATGTTGGGCCCTGGATCCTGCTCGTACAGAGGATGCGTCTTGGACTCTCCTGGAAGAGTGGGTGCGTCTGGCTGGCAGGGGTGGTGTATGGATAAACTCCAATGGGGCCTAATTAACTCACCTAGAATTAAAATGTGATGTGCGTAGGTTGATGTCTTGTGATGAGATGTAAAGTTGTAGGTAAATGTGGGTCTGTGAAGTGTGAGGGTTGTGGTAGAGGTTTGGGATGTAGTGCCTGCTTGTGATGGAATATATAATGTGGTTTGAGATTGATTTGAGTGCATGTTCTAACCTTGATGATGATGTGGTAGTAAGATTGGTGACTTGTGTACATTGCTGAATTTCTATGAATTGTGTGTACTGGTGGAGGTAAGTTCTTGTGTGATCACCTAGTGGCATGTTAGAATTAAAATGAGTTGGCTGTGTCAGATTCCGTTGCTTGTTTGTGTGTGTGGAGTTGGGATCGCTCCTAGGCTAGGTTCGGCGCATAGGTAGACCCAGTGGGTTCACTCAGTTTCATTAGGAAGTTGATCCCCCCAGTTTCTCTTTCAGGTGCTCGTGGCTAGTGCTAGGTTGGGAGACAGTTGACGGTTGAGTTCGAGAAGGTTATCTGTTGGAACTGATGAGCTGCAGAACAGTGATCAAATACTACCAAGCTGGAAAGCTAAGCAGATCGTATTCCATAGGGTTTCTTCTAATCGACTACTCAAAGAAGCTGGCAATTTATTCAGGTTTAAACACTTCGTGCGTGGTGTGAGTTCCACGACTTCTAGACTAAGATGCAAGAAAATTAAAAAGAAATTACAAGACAGAAAGAATTGTTGGTTTAGACAGACGACAGACAAGCTTAGATTTCGAATCCCCCTTAGATCACCAGGGCAACAACAATCAACAGATCAGCGGATTTCAATTCTCGTTCAATCAGTTTCTGAACACCACAATAACTCCTGACCCTTAGGTTTAAGACTGGCGAACGTTCGCTCTATTCGATCTAACTACCAAGATTAATTAGTCGCCTGGGTACGGTCGCCTCTCGCAGCGGCTTAACTAACTGGTGCAATTACTAACGATTTATGAGTTACTCTTGCAGTGGATTAACCCTAATCAGTTCCTACGAAAGGCACACTCCAATTATAAGGTTAACTGGTTGAATTGATGTTTTAAAGAGAGGCGAGCGTTCGCTTCTATCCTCAGCTTAACAAGAATCTAAACTAGGTGATCAAGGAAGACAAGTTTATGCGCCAAAGCAGGGAAGCTGTCTGGCGATTAACCCTAGCTTGCATAAACCTAATCTAGGCGACCAACCAGAAGAGAAACATAAACAATGACAAACAAAACAACCATGCAAAGAGAAACTGATTGAACTTTGAATCTAATTACCACCGATCCGTGACCGCTTTAAAGCCCTGGGTCACTTAGGGTTCATCTAGTCTAAGCTCTAAGAGTTTAGCTACTCATGTTCATCACAAAAGAATCAAAGATAAAGAAAGAGTTCATCATACAAAGGAAGAACAGAAAAGTATCTGAAAAACCTAATTAAGACGACTCCGCCAGAACTTCGATCTTCCGGTAGACTACAATCCTAGCTCCGAGTCCTCGAGATGGAAGGGATGGCGTCACGATCTCTTTCCGGCTCATCGAACTCTAAACTCTCCTTCAGAACTGTCAGAGAATCCTCAAAATTCTGATTATGAAAAGTGTATTATGATAAGTATCCAAAAGTCTATTGATTTTGGGCCGCCGGTTAAGTATTTATACTTAACCCTAAACCGCCGGATTTTAACTAGGATTTTCGGCGAAAATATGAAGGAATTTTCGCCAAAAATTCCTTTGCAAAAGTGGATGACCGCCGGCTGTTTCTTCTGTGGTTTTCGGCCCAACAGTTTTCGGCGAAAACTTAGGGTTTTCGCCGAAAATATCCTTCGGTTGACATCAGTGGATTTCTTCATGCATTTTCGCCGAAAACACTCGGGGATTTTTGGCGAAAACTCCTTTGTAAACCGAGGCAGGAATTGGTTCAACTTGATTGGCTCATTGGATCGATTCCAGTGCAATTCCTCGAGGTTCCAACGCCTTAGACACGTCCTTGGCTACTTTATTTGACGGCAAAAACCTGTGCTAACATAAAAACACTAGAAAACCATCAAATTGACCCGAAACGGGCCAAAGTAACACAAATGGCACGAGATAGAGCAATTGATCGAATATTCGTTATTCTACCCTAAAAACCATGTCTTAAGCAAGGAAATGTCGCCTAAATGAGGCTGATAATCACGTTAATTCGAGTGTCATCAGGAACTATGAGGTGAAGATCGGTGATTTGCTTGGAGTTGACTTAATTATGTATTTATTATATTTCAGTTGACCATGATATTTGGGTTGGGAACTTTTGTAACCTCTTGAGGTTGAACTGAATTTGATTTTTGATTTAAGATGGATTTTATATTGGAGGCCTCCGTTCGATTGTGGTTTTTAATGAGAAGTTTAATTCTTTCTTTTATTGTTTCGCGATTTGGTTAAACCTGTGCTTGAGTGGCGTTCGATCTCGGTTCAACCTCGGGTAAACTTGGCTGATTCGGGACGGGTGTTACAAATCGATAGGTGCATGATATAGTGATCACTCTTACCAGTGATGAAGAAGAAGATAAAGAGAACAAGAAGGGAAGCAAATTTTACTGAAGAGTTTTTCATATTGGTTGAGTTTAATTTTTCGTGAGTAGTTGTGATAATCAAGTGCATGTGGCTAGGTTATATATAGGGAATTGGAATTTTTAGCACAATTTAAAAAAATATGTACCGTCAGTAGCCAAATGCGTAAAAATGTCCAGAAATAGCACAATCTGACTGGCAGCCAGCACTGCGCCAGCTAGATAGCGCTGCGCCACCCAGCCAGTGCAGCGCTGGCTGCCAAGTCAAATTTGTGCCGTTGCAGCGCTGCGCCATGTGGCCACTAGCCGTTACAATGTAGCCGTTAAGTAACGGTAGTATTGATCCCAGGCAGCGCTGCGCTGGCTGGGTGGCGCAGCGCTACCTGGGATCAATACTACCATTTTTTTTTTGTATAAATACCCCTACCCCCCATACCATCTTCACACCTCCTCTCATACTTTCTGAAACTCAATTCTCTCTAAGATATTTTTGATAGTTTGTTTGTGTTTGTCATAAATTTTTTGTTATTATTATTGTACGCTAATGACGTATTTTATTTGTAGGTTCGTAGCAATTGTCCGGCGAGGAAATTTCGTTTGAAGAAGGCCTGAACCCTCCCTCAAAAGGTATCATGCTATAAATTATATGGTAATTAAATTGTGTTTTACGATTTTATATGTATTTAACATTGCTTGTGGATATTAAATTGTAGATGGATTACATGTTTGGAGAGGTGCCGGTTGGGGTACGAAGTGGTAGTCCCGAGGACCCTTCGATTTTATGGGGTGATGCTGACCGACATCGAGCGTCGGGAATTTTCGAAGCTCAGGTTGGTACATTTGAAATGTTATTTATTTTCACAAGGTATTTATGTTTGAATGTTGCATTTATTTTAATAATATTCATAATTTAATTACTTATATTACAATATTATGATCAAATTTGAATATTAATAGTAGTACCTAATATTAATAGATTTTAAACTTAGATTTAAATCACTAAAACTAATTGACTACTAATGGGGATTAAAAGTAGTAAATATTAGTAACCTAAAAGATAACATATTGACTACTAATAGTGATTACTAATTAATTTTAAATGTTACTTATATTATAATACTAATTGATATAATTACAAATAATGTAAGTCCTAATTCAGAATGTTTGTATAAATGAACACAACCTAGGCGCAATCAAGTATTTCACAGGAACACAATCTTTGTATAAATGAGCAGCTCGTTCATTTGACTGTGATGACCCTGATTCATAATGTAATTGCTTCCTCGACGATGCAAACTAATCGATATGGGCAATAATGCTCATTATGGCTTACCAATTCACTATGTTTGAGAAAACATTTTTTCTCGAGTGAATTCAATACCGTTCGATGCCGGGTTTTTAAAATTAAGAATTTGGCTCGTGCTTCTTTTTCGAACCTAGGTTGCTTCCTATATCTTACGATGCAACCTAATTCATACAGGTAATGCTACTCATTGATGCTTGCTAATTCACTATGTTTGATACCCATTTTTGTGTCTTTGAATTCCTTAATGTTCAATACAGGGTTTTCAATTCTGAATTTGACTCCTAGGTTTGCTATGCTTCTTTTGTGTACAAGTTTTTGAGAAATGTTGGATCTCGAAATCAAGCAACATTATGATTTGTAAACCATCAGAATTCGTTAGAACGTCTGCCTTCTTTTACGAATCAATTTTTTTTATTATCTGGGAATTCTTCATCTTGTTTCCAAGAAGATTAGATTCTTATGATTTTCGGATAATTATTAGACTTGTTTCCTGCTCATTGAGGCGGTAAAGCTTTATGATTACATGTTATATACGCTTTTTAAGAGTTTTAGTTTACTCAAACTTGTCGCCCTTATTATTGAAGCTCTCGGGTAGGGGAAAAAATGGAATTAATTGCGAAATGAGTTATATTTGAAGAATTCAATTTTCTATTGCTCGAATAAGTATGAGAGGGGTAGGGAGGATTCGCCGGAGAGGTTCTTCAAACAGTTTGGAGGTCGGGATAGATGATGTCCTCAACAAAGAGTGGTACGTCATGGTTTAGCCGACAGAAATGGGAGCGAGGGAGGGGAGAGAATCGACTATAGGGTTACGGACCAAACTAGTAGTTTAAAAACTACAATGGATTTTTCAATTCGACGCGAAATAGAATTATTATTGGGTTAATACATATCTTTTACCTCCACTATTCAAAGTCACAAACATGTCCATCTGTTATTATCGAACCGAATTAACACCCTTTACTATGACACTTTTAACAAATGTATCATCCAATTAGTTTTTTCATCCAAACTCCGTTAAGTATGATGATTGTACGTGACATGTTAGCTTCTCCATCCACATGATCAAGTGCTTTGCTTACTGAGTTTTGATAAACCAAAAACTAGATATAACATGAAAAAAAATCAACTAATTAACCTATTTTAAACTAATTAACTTATTTCCTCATCCACCAAGTTATCGATGTGGACGAAATAGGTTACGTTGTATGCACAATCACCATAATTAATGGAGTTTGAATGAAAAAAACAACTGAATGATACATTTGTTAAAGCTGTCATAGTAGAGGGTGTTAATTCAATTGGATAATAGTAGTGGGGCATGTTTGGTAATTATGCATAATAGATGAGTAAAAATGTGTAAATCATGTCGTAGCTTAACATTTAACAATATTATTCGAATACTTGAATAAACCAAATCAAACCGATAAACGTTTAATCATTACAACAATTACTTGACCAAACTAAAAGGTATTATTCCTTTAATATGTTACATGAAGACTCGATTACTCTTGAACATCAGGATCGTATATTATTTTCAATGATTAAGAGGTCGCAAATCATTACGACCATGGTGCGAGCAAGTGTAATGTCCAGATTCTTCATCACAGTGTGAAATTGTCATACGAATGCTCTGACAAAATGGAACACAATCTGCGTCCGTCTCGCATGACGTTGGTGGTGGAATAAATGCAGTAGTACCTGTCAGTGTCATAAAATCTGCATCAATTAAAAAACATGCACAAAACCTTAGCAATCACCTTAAAACCCATTATCGATAGGTTTATGATATAGTCATCACTCTTACCAGTGATGAAGAAGAAGATAAAGAGAACAAGAAGGGAAGCAAATTTTGCTGAAGAGTTTTTCATATTGGTTGAGTTTAATTTTTCGTGAGTAGTTGTGATAATCAAGTGCATGTGGCTAGGTTATATATAGGAGTTTTAGAAAAATATACTATTGAAAGAGAGCCAAAGAATTAGAATATAATTGATTCAACAAACAAAAACAACAACAACAACAACAACAAAATACTAACTAAACACACATTCATGGATGGTTAGTAACAAATAACAACACTGTTAGTGAACTATGCTAATCTCGTGTTTCAGTTCTTAGCTTTGCATTTATTATTAAAACATAATTTTTAAGCAATAGATCTTAAATTTCAAGTAGTAAATCCTAAACCCTTAAAACCCAAACCCAAAATAATAAACTCCAAACTCTAAATCCTAAACTCTTAAATTCTGAAAAATTAATGGTCTGCAATAGATTAAATCAACATTACACTTTTTATTAGAAATTGACAATTAATAGATGTAATAAAATACTAAGATGGATATAGAGATGACACAACAATTTAACGTGGAAAACTCTTGCAAGAAAAAACCATGGACGCACGACTTCTTTGAAAGCTCCAAGTTGATAAGATAATAATAATTTTAGGGATTTGCAAAAATGCAACTTAACCTTGGCCACTTAGGTGTTGGAACTGTCTTTGTAATCATGGCAATTGGTTTGGCATGAGTGCTAATTACGACCCACCTAAACCTTTCCTTCAGTAATGACTCATCAGATGTAATGATACCTAACTAACAATATCCTTCGAGTATTTCACAGGAAAATAATATTTGTATAAATGAGCAGCTCGTTCATTTGACTGTGATGACCCTGATTCAGAATGTAATTGCTTCCTCGACTATGCAGCTAATCGATATGGGTAATGTTGCTCATTAAGGCTTACCAATTCACTATGTTTGATACAACATTTTTTTCTCGAGTGAATTCAATATCGTTCGATGCCGGGTTTTTCAAATTAAGAATTTGGCTCGTGCTTCTTTTTCGAACCTAGGTTGCTTCCTATATCTTGCGATGCCACATAATTCATACAGGTAATGCTACTCATTGATGCTTGCTAATTCACTATGTTTGATACCCATTTTTGTGTGTTTGAATTCCTTAATGCTCAATACAGGGTTTTCAATTCTGAATTTGACTCTTGGGTTTGCTATATATGCTTCTTTGGTGTACAAGTTTTTGAGAAATATTGGATCTCGAAATCAAGCAACATTATGATTTGTGAACCATCAGAATTCGTTAGAACATCTGTCTTCTTTTACGAATTGATTTTTTTTATTATCTGGGAATTCTTCATCTCGTTTCCAAGAAGATTAGATTCTTATGATTTTCGGATAATTATTAGACTTGTGTCTTGCTCATTGGGGCGGTAAAGCTTTATGATTACATGTTATATACGCTTTTTAAGAGTTTTAGTTTACTCAAATTTGTCGCCATTATTACTGAAGCTCTCGGGTAGGGGAAAGAATGGAATTAATTGCGAAATGAGTTATATTTGAAGAATTAAATTTTCTATTGCTCGAATAAGTATGAGAGGGGTAGGTAGGATTCGCCGGAGAGGTTCTTCCAACAATTTGGAGGTCGGGATAGATGATGTCCTCGACAAAGAGTGGTACGTCATGGTTTAGCCGACGGAAATGAGAGCGAGGGAGGGGAGATAATCGACTATAGGGTTACAGACCAAACTAGTAGTTTAAAAACTACAATGGATTTTTCAATTCGACGCCAAATAGAATTATTATTGGGTTTATACATATCTTTTACCTCCACTATTCAAAGTCACAAACATGTCCCTCTGTTATTATTCAACCGAATTAAACCCTTTACTATGACACTTTTAACAAATGTATCATCCAGTTAGTTTTTTCATCCAAACTCTGTTAAGTATGATGATTGTACGTGGCATGTTAGCTTCTCCGTCCACATGATCAAGTGCTTTGCTTACTGAGTTTTGAATAACCAAAAACTAAATATAACAAGAAACAAATCAACTAATTAACCTATCTTAAACTGATTAACTTATTTCCTCATCCACCAAGTTATCGATGTGGACGTAATAGGTTACGTTGTATGCACAATCACCATAATTAATAGAGTTTGAATGGAAAAAAACAACGGAATGATACATTTGTTAAAACTGTCATAGTAGAGTGTGTTAATTCAGTTGGATAATAGTAGTGGGGCATTTTTGGTAATTATGTATAATAGATGAGTAAAAATGTGTAAATCATGTCGTAGCTTAACATTTAACAATATGATTTGAATACTTGGATAAACCAAATCAAACTGATAAACGTTTAATCATTACAACAAGTACTCGACCAAACTAAAAGGTATTATTCCTTTAATATGTTACATGAATACTCGTTTACTCTTCAACATCAGGATCGTAGATTATTTTCAATGATTAAGAGGTCGCAAATCATTATGACCATGGTGCGAGCAAGTGCAATATCCAGATTCTTCATCACAGTGTGAAATTGTCATACGAATGCTTTGACAAAATGGAACACAATCTGCGTCCGTCTCCCATGACGTTGGTGGTGGAATAAATGCAGTAGTACCTGTCAGTGTCATAAAATCTCCATCAATTAAGAAACATGCACAAAACCTTAGCAATCACCTTAATAACCCATTATCGATAGGTTCTTGATATAGTGATCACTCTTACCAGTGATGAAGAAGAAGATAAAGAGAACAAGAAGGGAATCAAATTTTGCTAAAGAGTTTTTCATATTGGTTGAGTTTAATTTTTTGTGAGTAGTTGTGATAATCAAGTGCATGTGGCTAGGTTATATATAGGAGTTTTAGAAAAATATACTATTGAAAGAGAGCCAGAGAATTAGAATTGAATTGATTGAACAAACAATAACAACAACAACAACAACAACAACAACAACACAAAATACTAGCTAAACACACATTCATGGACGGTTAGTAACAAATAACAACACTGTTAGTGAACTATGCTAATCTCGTGTTTCAATTCTTAGCTTTGCATTTATTATTAAAACATAATTTTTAAGCAATAGATCTTAAATTTAAAGTAGTAAATCCTAAACCCCTAAAACCCAAACCCAAAATAATAAACTCCAAACTCTAAATTCTAAACTCTTAAATTCTGAAAATTTAATGGTGTACAATAGATTAAATCAACATTACACTTTTTATTAGAAATTGGTAATTAATAGATGTAATAAAATACTAAGATGGATATAGAGATGACACAACAATTTAACGTGGAAAACTCTTGCAAGAAAAAACCATGGACGCACGACTTCTTTGAAAGCTCCAAGTTGATAAGATAATTATAATTTTAGGGATTTGCAAAAATGCAACTTAACCTTGGCCACTTAGGTGCTGGAACTGTCTTTGTCATCATGGTAGTTGGTTTGGCATGAGTGCTAATCACGACCCACCTAAACCTTTCCTTCAGTAATGACTCCTCAGATGTAATGATACCTAACTAACAATATTCTTCGAGTATTTCATAGGAACACAATGTTTGTATAAAGGAGCAGCTCGTTCATTGGACTGTGATGACCCTGATTCAGAATGTAATTGCTTCATCGACGATGCAGCCTAATCGATATGGGTAGTGTTGCTCCTTAAGGCTTACCAATTCACTATGTTTGATAAAACATTTTTTCTCGAGTGAATTCAATACCGTTCGATGCCGGGTTTTTAAAAATTAAGAATTTTTGGCTCGTGCTTCTTTTTTGAACCTAGGTTGCTTCCTATATCTTGCGATGCAACATAATTCATACAGGTAATGCTACTCATTGATGCTTGCTAATTCACTATGTTTGATACCCATTTTTGTGTGTTTGAATTCCTTAATGTTCAATACAGGGTTTTCAATTCTGAATTTGACTCTTGGGTTTGCTATATATGCTTCTTTTGTGTACAAGTTTTTGAGAAATATTGGATCTCGAAATCAAGCAACATTATGATTTGTGAACCATCAGAATTCGTTAGAACATCTGCCTTCTTTTACGAATTGATTTTTTTGATTATCTGGGAATTCTTCATCTCGTTTCCAAGAAGATTAGATTCTTATGATTTTCGGATAATTATTAGACTTGTGTCTTGCTCATTGGGGCGGTAAAGCTTTATGATTACATGTTATATACGCTTTTTAAGACTTTTAGTTTACTCAAACTTGTCGCCATTATTACTGAAGCTCTCGGGTAGGGGAAAAAATGGAATTAATTGCGAAATGAGTTATATTTGAAGAATTCAATTTTCTATTGCTCGAATAAGTATGAGAGGGGTAGGGAGGATTCGCCGGAGAGGTTCTTCCAACAATTTGGAGGTCGGGATAGATGATGTCCTCGACAAAGAGTGGTACGTTATGGTTTAGCCGACGGAAATGAGAGCGAGGGAGGGGAGAGATTCGACTATAGGGTTACGGACCAAACTAGTAGTTTAAAAACTACAAGGGATTTTTCAATTCGACGCCAAATAGAATTATTATTTCCTCATCCACCAAGTTATCGATGTGGACGAAATAGGTTACGTTGTCTGCACAATCACCGGATCCCGGTGGGTGACAAAGGCTGGATTTTGTATCCTATACAAAATTAAATCCTAGCCTTTAGATCATCTACAATCACATGTGACGGTGCATATTATTAGTATTTAAATGGGTTAATTAATGATCCTTTTTTGACCATTTTTCTTCAGTCCACTTACCTAGGTCTTTTTCCAACCGCCTCCCCTCTCCATCACGATTTCTTTCTCCCATAGCTCTTGACGGCGCCGTTGATACTTCAAAGCTCTTCACGGCGTCGGTCCTCCATTCTTCCTCCGCCGCCGGTCCTCCATTCACTCCTCTGTCGTCCGCCGAGTCTGGGTTCATCTCCCGTCGATTATCGAGGGAAAGAGGCCACGTTCCTTTGTCGACGAAGACCCAAGCAGCGGCCCGCTTCGAAGTCTGCTTTGAACCGTTGTCGCCGGTCGACTACACACTCCGCCGCCGACTATTAAATCTGGGTACTAGTACTTCCTAATTCCCCCCAAATTACAATTGCATGGTTGTTTGTGTGTGGTTTTGTTATGCGATTTCAGTAATTGTATTCATTGTTTTATGTTTGTGTTTTTTTTTTTTTGATGAATTAGTTGGGATTTTATTTCATCAAAAAGGCATGGAATAGCAATACAATGAGAAACAAATGACCAAAAATAGCGTACTGTAATACTATCACAACACTATATGGCTAACAAATTTCACTCTTATATTTACTCCCCCCGGCATAGGCTATGATCTCTTCTCTAATGCTGTCCAGTAACTGAGCTTCAGTTCTTCTCGTTTGCGAAAAGATCCGTCTACATCTTTCTTCCCATATGAAGGTTAATATACTTCTCCAAATGAGCTTCTTAACCCTTATACGAGCGCCCCCAGCTGTCCAACCAACTGCATAATCCACAGCTTCAGTCCAGGACTTGCCACTTACCTCTGGCAGCAGCATGCTGAAAATCTGCTTGGCATAACCACATTCTGCAAACAAATGCTCCCTGGATTCCTCTACACTACCACACATCACACATTCGACAACAATATAAGGACTCCACACTTTGATCTTATCCCTCGTAGCTACCCTGTTGATAACAATGAGCCACGTTATGAAGGATCTTCTGGGAATCATAAAGTCCTTCCAAACAGCTTCATACCATCTAACAGTAGGGGCAGTTGGCCTTATATTATTCCATATTTTGCTAATCTTGAACTTAGGCATATAGGTCCCTTTCCACATTACATCACCATCAGAATCAACATCAATGAATTGTCTTACTTTTGATCAAAGCTTCAATAGTTTTGTCCAATGCCAGGAACCAACTGTCGACTTCACTTCCCAGAAATCTCTGCCCTTCAACCTGTACTTTCCAATCCAAGCAACCCATAGGGACCATGATTTCATTAACAGACTCGATATATGTCTGATTACATTAGCATAATTCCAACTTCTCATGTCTCGCAGCCCTACTCCTTCTTCTTCCTTAGGCAAAGCTACCAAGCACCATGCAACCTTAGCTCTACCTTCTCCAACCTCCTTACCCCATAAGAAAGCACTACAAATCTTCTCAATTTCCTTAATGACACCAGATGGCAAAACAAAGTGTGTCATCCAGTACTAGAGCTTCCCCCAATAACAGAGTCAATTAGTTGACATTTACCAGCATAGGAGAGTTTTTTAGCACGCCAGTCAGTCACTCTTGCTGTTATACTATCAATAAGGGACTTGCAGTCACACTTCCTTAGTTTACCAGAAGTTAGGGGGACTCCAAGGTATCTAAAAGGGAGGGTACCTTTCATGAACCCTGAAGATCTAATAAGCTCCTCTTCTGCATCACTTGTAACCCCTGCAATATATATGTTGCTTTTCTTTGGATTGAATCTCAGACCAGAGCACTTATGAAACTTATCTAACACCACCTTAACTTCTTCCATGGCTTCTTTATTGGCTTTGGTGAACACTAACAAGTCATAAGCAAAACTCAAATGGGTTACCTGAACTCCCTTGCATTGAAGATGGAACTACAGCTTTTTTTAGCACTTGCTTTCTCAAATAAACAACTAAGTACCTCCATAGAGATTACAAAGAGGTAAGGGGATATTGGATCACCCTGCCTCAGTCCTCTTTGAGCTGGGAAATAACATCTTGATGAACCATTTATATTGACAGAAAGCATGGTAGAGGTAAAACAAGCAATAATCCAGCCAATGTAAACCTTAGGGAACTGCATAGCTTCAAGTGTAGCTTCAATAAAATTCCACTCTACAGAGTCAAAGGCCTTCAGATCAATTTTCATTGCACACCTAGGTGAAATCCCTGACTTGTTATAAGTCCTGAGGAGCTCATGAGCAAGTAGTATCCCATCCCCAATAGATCTCCCTTTTATGAATGCAGTTTGAGCTGAATTAATCAGAGAAGGGAGAACTGCTTGCAGTCTATTAGCTAACACTTTAGACACTATCTTATACACAACATTGCAATAGGAGATAGGCCTATAATCCTTCATGTTTGCAGCATTGAATTTCTTAGGAATCAAAGCTAGAAGGATAGAGTTTACATACCCTGGCATCTTGCTTTTACTGAAGAAGCTTTTGACTGCTGTAAACAAATCCTCCTTAACAATGTCCCAGCTATGCTTGAAGAAGTAAGCATTATAGCCATCTGGTCCAGGAGCTTTTCCATCAGCTATGCTGATTAAAGCCTTTCTAATTTCCTCTTCACTTACATCTCTGATCAGGCTATCACTCTGTTCAGAAGTCAAAGTCCTCTTGATAATACTTGGAATATCCTCCACATTCACAGTGGTACTTTGACCTAGAAGCTTCTTATAGAAGTTCACTGCTATGTCAGCTATGTCATCAAAGCCATCCTTCATAACTCCATTATCATCACATAATTGTCTGATAGTGTTTGTCACTTGTCTAGACTTTGCATAATTGAAGAAAAAACTCGTGTTGTTATCCCCAAGAGTAACCCAATTCACTTTAGCCTTTTGCTGATAAATGCTTTCTTCATCCAACCTTAATCTCTGCAGCTCCTCCGAGCATACCTTCAACCTCACAATATTAACAGAGGAAGGATGATTATATATGTCCTCCTTCAACAATATCAACTCCTTCTCTTTGCTCCTGACTCTTCCATGAATGTTAGAATAACATCTTTCATTCAATTTTTTAAGCTCTAATTTAAGATCTCTCATCTTCTTATACAAGCAGTAAAAGCTGTTTCCTGCACCTCTTCTTCTCCACACATCCTGAACAATTTGTTTATAGCGTTCATGTTTAGTCCAGCAGGCAAATAATTTGAAACCTTTAGGATGGGAACCATCCTCAAACTTAGTGTCCACATAAACTGCACAATGATCGGAATCACTAGTAGGGATAATCTGTACTTTGCTTCCAGAGATACTAGATTGCCAAGCAATATTAATAAGGGCTCTATCCAACTTTCTAGCAACCAACCCCTCCTCTCGATTGTTCATCCAAGTAAATTTAGGGCCATGAGAGACATGATCCAGAAGTTCACAGTCTCTAACACAATCGCGAAAATCTTCCATACTCTCAAAAGAAGAATGAGCAGTAGAGGCTTCATCAAGACTACAAAAAGCATTGAAGTCACCAGTTACCAACCAGGGCTCATTTACCTTCAAATCCCTCATCTTGTCATACAACCTTCTTCTCCCACCCACATCATTAGCTGCATACACAAATGTGCAGTAGAAGACCTTTGCAAATCCACCTTAATATGCACATACTGATCTCCAACATCCAGGACACACACAGAAATGTCTTTTTTCCAAATCAAACAAACCTTCCCAAGATCACCATCAAAATCAAAGACACCAAGCCAGCCAGGGAACCTCTCAGCAAACATATCATGAGTCTTATTGTATCTAACTCTAGGCTCTAATATAGCTATCATATCTATATTATACTGTTTAATGTAACTAAGGACAGCATTATACTTACTTTTTTTTGTTAAATCCTCTTGTATTCCAGGTCCAAATCTTCATCTCTGAGTTGTTTTATGTCTAGTTTTCACACCAAAAAACACATACTTCTGCTTATGAGGAATTCCACCTTTGTTAAAAGGGAAATAATCCTTTAGCTGCGCCTTCCCACCACTCGGTCCAGGTTGAACATATTCTTCCTCTTCCTCATACACTTCATCACCTTCCTGTACCTGAGTCTGAACATCAGTAGGGCTCTGGATAACTTCCTTTTGTGCATTATCCTCCCCCCCAGTCCCCTGCTTAGGAACATTGTCAGCTGGTGCCTTAGTCCCTTCCAAAGAAGATGCTAAGCCATTGCCAGAGTCAATGACCGAAACAGGTATAGAGTTAGACTCCTGATGACCTTCAACACTACTAGTACCACCTCCAACTGCAACCTTCCTCTTTGCCTCCTTCTTTTTCTTACTTTTAGACCCTCCTACTTCAGTAGCAACTGTAGAAGGAGCTTTATCCTCACTTACAATAATCTGGAGACCAATTGGGGTAGTAGGGATTACCTCTTGTGCCTTAGGCATCTCACCTTCTTCAGTCTGTTTCTCTGACTCATTCACCTTTGGAGCAGATTTAACCCTCCATAATTTCGTTCCAGTTTTCCCATATTCCCTTGCCTTAGGCTGGACAACCTTCACTTCAAACCTATCAGTCTTGGAAATTTCAATCACAAGCTTCTCAGGACATGGAATCGCCCTATCCCTGAGCACACAAACCCTAATATTAACACCATCCCTAACAAATTTTTTCAAGGGCTTCCCAATCTTACTTGCTAGCCAGCTGACCCCTCATTCGTGATAGCCTCAGGAGGGACCCCTTGAAATTCAATCCAGACAAGAGTTGCTACAGGAGTGAAATCAACAGGACGAATCCCCCTTTCCCACCTCCTCAAAATCATAGCAGTGTTATGTATATGCCATGAACGCCCTAATACCCAGCTGCAAAGATTCTCAGAAGCAAATTCAAGCAGGTAAAAATTGGGTGCCAAGCTAGAGACAATAACTGCACCTTCATACCCCCAGAGTCTGTTAGCCATGCTATTGAAAACACGCATCGGAGGTGGAGTTCCCAGAAACTGCGCCACCGCAGCTGAACGAAGCCTCAACACGCCTTTTTCAATGACCTCATCCGGGATCCGTAACACATCTCCCACCATCGCAGAAGCTGGGATGTCTATGAACTTCAGATCCATATCCGTACTCGAGACCATATCCGCCCATGTCTTAGATTGACCTGGAGCAGACGAACTAGAACCCGCTATGGCAGAGTACCAAGCACGGAAAAGAAGAGAAGTGAAAAAAGATCCGGCGCCCCAAAAGACCTACCGGGGATTAAGCTCGATCAGGAGAGCTCCTGGGAGCGCACCCACCAGAGGTAAACTCTCAACCAATAAGCCAATCCAAGAAGATGAAGTAGATGTACGGAAAACAACGAAATCTAGAAATCCAGAAAAAACTCTCGAAAAGAACAATCGCAAAGAATGCTCAGGTACTAGGTACCCTCGCCGAAGAGTCACAACCGGATCAACGCCGGAGCGCACCCACAGCCGGATCAACGCCGGCCAGATCTTGCTTAACGTAGACCTCCAATGGAACAGTTCAAAGAACCGAGAGAGGGTTCATTTTCAGAGCTTTTCAATTTTTGGCTTATGTTTGTGTTTTGAAAATGTGTGCTCAAAAGATTATTCCTGAGGCTAAAATTAAGAGTTTATGTGTGAATTTTTTTGTAGGTTTCCAGCCTATTTATTCAATTTTTGGATTATACAATACTAGTACCATTAATGTATTTGAGAAGTTTTGGCTGGTTTAATCATAACGATTGCGATTTTTTTGAGATTATTGTGTGTGTTGGTCAGAATCAGTACTAGTATTTGTACAATACTAGTATATTCATAATACTAGTATATTCATAATACTAGTATATTCCTTGTTTAATTTTCCTTTTTTCTTGAATCGGTGTTATTGCAGGTAGATACAAGGATTTAATGTTTTGTAGTGTTGTTCTTTGATCATGGTGTAGAGAATAATTTGTGATTTAGCCTATAGAGAGAACTTGTGATGGGTTGTTTTGTACAATGCACATGTTGTATGCTGTTGCATGATCATTTTAGTGGAAACCTAGATTTTCTAGGTCATTTTGTTTGAATTAGGAAGTTGTATGATGTTGTTGATTTAATACTAGTATTCTACACTATACTAGTATTATTTGTGATACTAGTATTGGGCAGAATACTAGTATATATGCTTTACTAGAATTCAAGTTTCACGAACTCGTGAATTAGTATTGGCTGCATTTTCAATTAAAATGGTGTTATTTATGTCATTTTTGTGTAGGAGCTTATTTTGAAGCGAAATGGAAATAAACATGAATTCTTCGAAGAAACCAGCAGATAATCACAGGTATAGTTGCTTAAGTTTGAACTAAATACATCTATTGCAGAGCAGGTTCAGCATCTCAGACATTGGATGGGTTCTAAATCGATACTAGGTTGAAGTTGGAAGTAGGGGTGTTCGACGTCAAGTATCTGGACGATGACACAATGAATGGGTTATGATCGTTTGTGATGGGTTATGATCGTTTGTGACGCAGACCTCAAGAATGCATCGACATCACCAGGTCATCGGGGAGTCACGTAGTGAGGCTGCCGAGATCACGATGTCACTGGTAATCATGGGAGCTCCTGTGAAAGCACGGGTGGGGAGTTACGGTGATGAATGAAGTCTTGTGTAAATAGGAGAACCCATTCATTGTCATCGTATATATACTTGACGTCGAACTTGTGTAAAATTTTCAATAATACAAAGTTGTTTATCATCTTCTTCAAGCAGCAGCTAGTTGTGCCTAAATTGGGGGTCTGGGGGGTTCCCATTTGCAGACATGCTTATGTTGTTATATAATCACAAGTAAATAACCATCTAAACTGATATGTGGCTGACCCGATTTAAATGGTCATTAAAATCATAATATTTCATAATTAATATGGTTAGTGTAGTTAAGGAAAGAGAAATCATTAAAATCAGACAATTAAATAAAAAATAAAAAAATAAAGATGGACGGCCAGGATTGAACTTTGTCCCGGTGACAAAACAAGGGTTTTTTCACCAGAAAAAATCCCCACAATCACCATAATTAATAGAGTTTGAATGGAAAAAAAACAACTGAATGATACATTTGTTAAAACTGTCATAGTAGAGTGTGTTAATTCAATTGGATAATAGTAGTGGGGCATGTTTGGTAATTATGTATAATAGATGAGTAAAAATGTGTAAATCATGTCGTAGCTTAACATTTAACAATATTATTTGAATACTTGGATAAACCAAATCAAACCGATAAATGTTTAATCATTACAACAAGTATTCGACCAAACTAAAAGGTATTATTCCTTTAATATGTTACATGAATACTCGTTTACTCTTCAACATCAGGATCGTAGATTATTTTAAATGATTAAGAGGTCGCAAATCATTACGACCATGGTGCGAGCAAGTGCAATGTCCAGATTCTTCATCACAGTGTGAAATTGTCATACGAATGCTCTGACAAAATGGAACACAATCTGCGTCCGTCTCGCATGACGTTGGTGGTGGAATAAATGCAGTAGTACCTGTCAGTGTCATAAAATCTGCATCAATTAAAAAACATGCACAAAACCTTAGCAGTCACCTTAAAACCCCATTATCGATAGGTTCATGATATAGTGATCACTCTTACCAGTGATGAAGAAGAAGATAAAGAGAACAAGAAGGGAAGCAAATTTTGCTGAAGAGTTTTTCATATTGGTTGAGTTTAATTTTTTGTGAGTAGTTGTGATAATCAAGTGCATGTGGCTAGGTTATATATAGGAGTTTTAGAAAAATATACTATTGAAAGAGAGCCGGAGAATTAGAATTGAATTGATTCAACAAACAATAACAACAACAACAACAACAACAACAAAAATACTAGCTAAACACACATTCATGGACGGTTAGTAACAAATAACGGCAAAATCTACCATGAGGACACCTTGATTTGTCCTCATATGAGGACACTCATCTTCACCCTCTATTTTTTCCTTGAAAATCTAAAGGTCAATATTAAATGGGTATAAGAGTAATTTTACATCTTTAATTACAGATTTTAATTAATTGATTTTTGTTTCCTTATTGATAATCATTTAATTTAATTATTATTTGTAGTAATTATCTTGATTCTTGTAATTGCAATTAATTACTTTCTGTTTTAAATTCCAACTAACTTATGTTATATATTAGGGTTTTCCGACCGACTGTGTAATTTATTACATTCACTGAATCTTGAACTTTTCGACTGCGGCTCTTTACTGGTCATCTTCTAAGGTTATTGATTTTCTGGAATGATCTTTTTTTATAATTTGGAACGTTCCTTTTTTATTTTATGGAACAGTTCTTTTTTATTTTCTGGAATGTTCCTTTTTTTATTTTATGGAACAGTTCCTTTTTTATTTTTCTGGAACGTTCCCTTTTATATTACTGAGAAAATAGGAACCATAAATTCATATTACTAGAAAAAATAAAATTAATCACACTTATAACTACTGGTGGTTCCAAAATAAATAAAATAAACAATTATTGGTGATTCCAAAATAAATAAAAGAAACATGTTTCTAATTGTTAGTTGTTCCAAAACAAATAAAAGGAACATGTTTCTAATTGTTAGTTGTTCCAAAATAAATAAAAGGAACATATTCCTATACAGAAAATGATCGTGATGATGCAGCTGTAGCGGGTTGGGCGTGCATGCTTATCTGCAATCTTTTCAACACCTTCCCCGATATCATCTCCTTCCTTCCCTTTTCCCTTAGCATCATGCACTACCTGCACATCAACCAAATTAGAAGACTGTAAGAAAAATTATGACTTCTAATTAGTGCACCAAATAACTAAAAAAATGGAATAAAACAAAAACAACTTACACCATCTAAATCTAACAATTAAATAACTAACACCGGCTAACCAATAGAATAAAAAAAACAACATGTATGCATTTTTCGCATTTCAAAACAAGGCAACGACTACTCAATCCTTTTGTGTGAAGCAATTAAGCTTAAGTTTAAGTTACTCCTAAATGGCATACTTCTGTGTAAGCAATGTGAAAATACATTTGCAGCAATCACAAACAATAAGGATGAACGACCATTTACAGCAACTAGGAAAAGGAATCTGATGTTGAAAGAGCTAGGCATTTCGAAATGTTAGACTGTGAGCATAGAAATTAGTAGTTCATGTGATATTACCACCATGTCAATTAAAAATGGTATAGCCAGCAACTTTAAGAATATCGTCTTAAAGGAATAAACGAACTCATCCAAATGAATTGAAACAAAACATGTACCAAATCAACAAAAATTAAACCAGCAGTTTTGTTTGATTACAGTGAAACCAAATACAAATTGGAACCTGCAATTCATCAATTCTCACATAAATCGAGGATAAAGGAAACGTTACTAACCTCAGATTAGATGGAGGTTTGGCTCCAGATATATGAGTTTTGAGAGAGGTGAATTTTATCTTTTTGCTTCCCCTGTTTGCTCCCCCTCTTACAGAAATCGATTTGACGAAATCAGAGTCATCGATATCTCAAGTCTTCGATTCTAGGTTTAGAGAATGTTCCATATGTTCCTACCATGATCCAAATTGCACCAACCACCACAATCACTGTTCCATAAAACGATTGAACCAACTAGAGATGAATAAAATAACTGATTTGAACGAAAATGACCAGTAAAAAAATGGAGTCCTCTTACCTTTTTTCAAAAGCTCTACACGTCCGCTCCATCGCTACTCCCGGTCTCGGCAGAGGTGGCTCCTCTCCCGGTTGAACTCCGTTGGTTCGAACGCCCAACCACAGTCCGGTGAACCTCACCGGCGGTGCTCAGATGGGCGGTCTGTTCCGGTTCCCCACCATCGGAACACCTCTGAATCCTTGCCGTAACTCAGTTGCGGGCTCTATTCTGATTCCTTTCTGCCACTTCGAACCACCTGTTGGTACAAGCTTTGGCTTCTCCCGGCGCCGATTACCCATGCAATGTTTCTGGTGGCCGTCACTAACTGAGAGAGATGAGGAGAGAGGTTTCCGGCGATAGTGTGTTTTCGGCGGCAGTTGCTAATAGCGGAGAGAGGGTTTTGCGGCGACGGAGAGAGGGAGAGTGTTTATTGGCGGCTGTTTTTAGAATGAAATTTTATTAGGGTTTGTCTCTAATTTTTGTATTATATATATTAGGTCCGAAATTACTATTTTGTCCATTTATTATAATCCATTGGATCAGTTACTTAATCCTACGGTTCTAGGAGGTGTCCTGATATAAGGACACTAAGGGGTGTCCTAATGGTAGTAGATCCCACAAATAACAACATTGTTAGTGAACTATGCTAATCTCGTGTTTCAATTCTTAGCTTTGCATTTATTAATAAAACATAATTTTTAATCAATAGATCTTAAATTTAAAGTAGTAAATCCTAAACCCTTAAAACCCAAACCCAAAATAATAAACTCCAAACTCTAAATCCTAAACTCTTAAATTCTGAAAATTTAATGGTCTACAATAGATTAAATCAACATTACACTTTTTAATAGAAATTGGCAATTAATAGATGTAATAAAATACTAAGATGGATATAG